>CABHPR010137766.1:27510-56062 GCA_902168415.1 Peromyscus melanophrys
ACACACACACACACACACACACACACACACACACACACACACACACACAGCAGCAGCAGCAGCAGCAGCACTCAGATGCTCCCAGTTCCTCCCAGCTCCCCAGGCTAACATTACTTTTCCCTTTCCTGATCCACAAGTCTCCTTTCTGTCAGTGGCAAACCTGACTTCCTTAGCATATGCACTCATTTGACTAACCCCTCATGTGTAGCTCATCTCCTCAGCCATGCTTCCTCCTGAGCAGATGCCTCCTCAACTACCAAGATTCTGAAACCCCTGAGCCTGGGTACAACTTCATCTGGATGTTCTCCTCACCCTGCTTGGATTTAAATGCTCCAAACACTTAAATTACGTTTTGTCCTTTTGTTAAAGCCTGTGTTTATGTTTATATATTACTTCAATTTGTTTTTAGCATTTGGAGGATACAGAACATATTCTCAGAGCCCAGTTTGGAGTCATGTACCTGCGGAGACAGGTTTGACTTAGTGGTACATCTGTGCCAGGGGTGGGTGTGAACGTTCTTACATTTGTAAAGGCTGCATTATGTGGGGGGTCTCCATCAGATCTACAAGAGTGACCCACTGTGAGCAGCAGAGGCAGGAGGGGCAGAGGTAGGGAGGATGGTAGTCTCTGTAGAGTCAGGCTTCACCCCCTCTCTTGGTCCTACTACACTAAGCCACAAAACAAGATTCTCCATCCTGCTGCTTCACAGAGAATGCCTGAGAAGCACCATTCAATTACTGGTTTTGTCAAATGAAGCTATTCCCTGAGGCCCTCAAATTCAATAAAGTTAATTACTGATGAAGCATGAACTAGCTTAGTTCCCCATCAACTTTAACTCAATACCTTGCAGCTGATGAGAGAGGCCTTCCAGACACGCTGACCTAACACATCAGAATCACTAATTCTCCAGAGCACACTTTGTGATCCTTGTTCTGATGGAAACTCCACCTCAGCCCTGCTCCCTCATCTCTCTCTCTTTCCAAAACCTGCCCCATCTCAGAAAGCCCACCAAACATGGCTCCTCCCCCAGAGATGCCCAAGACCACTCCCATAGAGTATTTAAACTGCCCCTGCAAGGAACAGACACATGGTTTTTTGGTCTCCTTTCCTGTCTCCTCTCTGAAGGCCAGGAAATCATTTGGGAGTGTCTTACTCATTAAACCTGGGCTTTTTCTTAATTTGGTTTGATTCAGTCTGATTTGGATTACTGCGTTGGTGGTGAGGCTTAATATTGGGGAACGGGAACTTTTCAGTCTCACCTCTGCCCTTTTGTGAGGCTGTGAGCCTCCCACAAAAATACTCAGCCCCCAGCTCTTTCCATCACCCTCAGATCAGAACCCCATCTGAGTCCTGCATAGAGCAAGATGTTCCCCTGACTCACAGAATTACCCTCTTCCTCCCATCCCATCAACTGAACTGGGTAGTTAGGGTAAAGGGCTCATGGCACTTTTGTTTGAGTAGAAACAAAGGTCCATTGATGGAAAACATTTGGTCTAGAAAATAGAATCCCTGGCCTGGGTGGAGATCTATAACATTCCAGTTGGGCTGGGAAAGGTATTAGTTCCCACAGCAGGGGCCAGCCTGCCTGGGCTGCAGTTACATCATCACTTGCCTTTCCACAGTCTGCCATGAGACACTCACACCTGTAGCTAGAAGTATTTCCGGTCCTGCCTGGGCCCTGCAGTCCTGTGGCCTGCTTATAAAATAATCACACAGAGGCTTAATATTAATTAAAATTGCTTGACCATTAGCTCAGGCTAACTACTGACTAGCTCTTAAACTTAAACTCAGCCCATTTCTGTTAATCTGTATGTCACCATGCATTCTGTGGCTTTACCTGTGAGTGATTACATGCTGCTCCCTGGACGGTAGGCTGGTTTCTCCTGACTCAGCCTTTCTCTTCCCAGAATTTTTCTTGTCTGCTTATCCCGCCTATACTTCCTGCCTGGCAACTGGCCAATCAGCGTTTTATTAAGCCAGTGTACAAAAGCATTATTCCACAGCACACACCCCTTTAAAATACCTGTCCATCACATTGTTCTCTCTTGCTTTCTTGGCCTGTTCTCTCTGTCTGTCTGTCTGTCTCTCATGTCCTCACTCTGAGATGGCCTTTGGCTCTTTCACTCTCCCCCTCCCCCAATAAACCCCTTGCACTAACTCTGTTGCACGCGGTGTGCTCTCTTAGAGGCATCCCTTGGCAGAGCCCACCGAAGGTACCCACCTCACTGCTTTTTATGCTTTCAACAGGACCATCCCTAGAAAGCAGCTAAAGAGACAGGTGGAATAATTATTCCTTTAATGAGATACTATACGGTTTCTTCCAGGAATTCCCAGCCCAGACTGAGCAGCCTGGAAATTTTGGAGCTGCCCAATTCTCTCTCTCTCTCTTTTTTTCTCTTTCTTTTGTGATGGCTAATTTTATGTTTTAAGTTTAAATGACTGTGCTTAAGAAATCTATAAAACACCCAGCACTTGAAGAGCCTGGAAATACAAAAAGTTGTATGTCTACAGCTTAAACACATATTGTAGGAAAGGGGAGCTGACCGCTGCTATGGACAAAGGTTAGCCTTGAACCGTTTCTGCTACCGCAGGAGCAGCATCCTGCCTCTGATGCCAAAGCCTTTACGTCATCACCCGGCGCCAGGAGCCTTTCCACCTTCAGCTACTTGACATGCGCACCCTTTAAAAGTGCCCGCCAGGCACAGCTCGCTCTGTCTTCTCTCTTGCCTCTTCCTCCTCTTTGTCTCTTCCTCTCTCTCTTGCTTCTCATCTTCCTCTAGTCTGCCTGCCTCTCGAGTCCCCACTCGGACGTGGCCTTGCACCCTGCCGCTCTCCCACTCCCCTGATAAACGTCTTGCGCTAACTCAGTTGCATGTGGCGTGTTTGCTTAGTGGCATACCTTGGCAGGGCCCACCGAATGGTACTCACTGTACCTTTCTTTCTTTTTATTTATCCTTTTATTGGTGCTGAGACTCAATAGGCTCTCCTGGTATTTGGCCTGGCCACGCCAGCACCTAGCACTTGGGAAGCCTCTGGCCATCAAGACCATGGGAACCTAGGGAACTGCCAGGTAGCTGTAAGTTTCTGCCGTTTTAATTGATACTTCCTTCTCAGATCTCTGATAGTAGTCACAGCTAACTGGAGCTTTGTCAGTTTGACAGCAGCAGGCAACCCAGCTTCTCCCCCAAGGCTGCAGCTGCCTGATCAATGCATTTCATATACAGGAATTAGGCCTTGCTTTTCTAGAGCTACCCGGTCTCTTGAAAAAGGCAAATTCACAGAGAGGTTTGCCTTGCAAACAGGCTGTGTATTGAAAGATAAACAGGTTTCAGATGTAACTTTTTGCTATTCCTTATTTTAAAGAACTTGCTTTGCAATGGCTGCTCTCAGTAATCAACTACTAATGTCTCAGAATAAACGATTGGATAAAAATAAAAAGCGTGAAGATGTGAAAGCTGAAGTAAGTCGTGAGGATCTAAAATGTTTTAAAATATGTAAACACAAGTTGTAAAGGTATAAGAAAGTGATTTAAGGTATATAAAAATTGTTTCAGATTTCTTTCCCCCTCTATGCTATTGTTATACTAAGATTTCAAAAGTTCAGAGTTTTAACACTGATAAATGGAGTTCTCATAAGCTGGTAAAGCATTGACTACTATTATCAGTCACAAGCTCAAGATTTTAAATTTCCTCTGGTTGTCTTCTAAATATAAGACTTAAAGGTGCTAAAACCATCTCTGTCATATATATTTAAATATCCATCCCTCTGGACTGAGGAAGGAATGTTCATAAAAGAATGTTCATGCTTTTTAACCCAAAGCCATAGCTTTTGCTATTACTCAAAGGTGTGGGTCTACTCCAGCTGTTTCATAGGCACCAGTTAGCTGCTTTTTCTACAATGTGGATTTCAGCACAGATTACAAACAGTGGTAGTGCTAATATATCTAAAACTTCTATCTTTTTTAAACTAAAAAATTCATGTCACAACTTGAATCCACCTGCCACGGGTCAAATGGACTCCAGATAAGTACTCTTATCATGCCAGTCAACAGCCTAAGCTTCCCTACCTGCTGCCTATTCCTGAGTGGGAAGCTCCAAATGGGAGATTTTCCTTTCAGTCACTTAACTTTAATTTCTGTCCCTAGTCTACATCTGTCCCAGCAGATTTTCACTTGGCTCACAGACACTATCCAGAAATCAGCCGTGGACTACAAACTGCTCCAAATGGCTGTGAGTCCTGGACTTGCTGAAAGCTGATGTGAACCAGTCCAGCTGTGATTGATCCCTGTCTCTTCAGCTGGGTCAGCAAACAAGATGCTTCTAATGAATGCTCCGTTGTCTGAATCCCCTTCTGGCCTATGGCTAGCATCCCAGACTTCCTGGGTCCTGATGTCCTTGTTTCAGCAGGAAGTAGTTACAGCAGAGAGTACATCGCCCCTTATCCTCAACAAAGGCTGGAATGTTAGGTCCAGAGGAAACTCTCTGGCAAAGGTGACAAAATGCTACCTACAGTGTCTATTGGAATACCAGGAAAGGTGCCTGTTAACAACAAATGACCCAGAGCTATCAACAGGTGGATTCATTAACTGAAATAGTTCTACAATACAATAAGGCACTTGGCCTGCTCTATGTAAAACAAGAAGGCTATTCTGTGGCTTTAAGAAAAATTCATGTTTCTATGCAAACCACAAGACACCATTAGAGGTAATTTGGCTTCACTTAAAAAAAAAAAAAAAAAAAAAAAAAAAAAAAAAAAAAGAATTGCCTAAAGGGGACCTGAAATGAAATGAATTAAATGGCTGGTTCCCATTCTCATTTCTAGGCTCCTCCTAGATAGTAACTCTGATTGCAGCCTTTAGCCCTTCTGTTTCTGTTAATTACTGTTGGCCTTTGTGTTATTAAGGCCTTAACTAGGCACATACGTTCCCATCTGGGTGCCATTACACTGGTTGTTATTAGATCCTGTCTTAGTTAGGGTTTCTATTGCTGTGTCAAAACACCATGACCAGAAAGCAAATTGGAGAGGAAAGGGTTAATTTGGCATACTCTTCACATTGCTGTTCACCATTGAAGGAAGTCAGGACAGGAACTCAAGCAGGGCAGGAACATGGAGGCAGGAACTGAGGCAGAGGCCATGGAGGAGTGCTGCTTACTGGCTTGCTTACCCTGACTTGCTCTGTCTGCTTTCTTGTAGAACCCAGAACCACAAGTCCAGGGATGGCACCACCCATCATGGGCTTGGCCCTCCCCCATTGGTCACTAATTGAGAAAATGCCTTACAGCTGGATCTCATGGAGGCATTTCCTCAACTGAGGGTCCTTCCTCACTGATGACTCTGATAACTTTTGTGCGAAGTTGACACAGAAAACCAGCCATTACAGATCCCAATATGAACAGGTACCCACCAGAGTCAAGGATTTGACTCAGGATACAGCTCAAGCAGGGGGATATGATGACTAATGTTATGTTTTAAGTTTAAATTACTGTGCTTAAGAAATCTATAAAACAAAACTACTTCTGACCTGTAAGCCCCACTTGCCCTAGAACAGGTAACTTCCTAGAATTCTGGGAGCTGTTGTTCATGTAAGATAACAAGCCATATGTTTTTGCTTCTCTAAACAAGCATGGCTGCCCTACAGGATGTGCGCTTGATCACATAGGTGGGAAGTATGTAGGCAGAAAATATGTCAGGGTGTGTGCTTGCCATTGATTGGACAAAGGCAGGAAGTATGCAACCTGTGGATTTTGTCCTTATAAGCTCACGACTATAGCTGAAGTTTGTCTGTGTCCCAACCTGCCAGTGGTCAGGACAAATCTCTCTCATCCGCCAGTCCCCCAGCTGCTTGGACCCAAATAAACACACAGAGGCTTATATTATTTACAAGCTGTATAGCCATTAGCTCAAGCTTATTACTGACTAGCTCCTACACTTAAATTAACCCATTTCTATTAATCTGTAAGTTGCCACGTGGCTTGTGGCTTACTGGTGCTTTACATCTTACTTCTCATGGTGGCTGGCTGGCAGCATCTCCTGACTCAGCCTTCCACTTCCCAGAATTCTCCTCTCTGCTTATCCCGCCTATACGGTACTTCCTGCCTGGCTACTGGCCAATCAGTGTTTTATTTATCAATCAATCAGAGCAACACATTCACAGCATACAGAAAGATATCCCCAGCACATGACTAATGTAATTCAAGGCCATACTCAGAGCATGAGTCTCAGGTATGGACCTGGCCAGTATCTATGGTCCTGACCAATATTTAATAAAGTCTCTTATTTATTAACATTTGCACATGGTCAGACTGGTGAATCTCTGAATGACCCCAGACCCACAACACTTTCAGATGCTGGCCAGAACCCAATATGCTTTTTTTGGATGTATTTATTTTATTATATAGATATAGATATGACTGTTTTGCTTATATATGTGTGCACATGCCTGGTGCCCGTGGAGGCCAGAAAATGGTGTCAGATCCCTGGAACTGGAGTTATGTATTGTGATGTGGGAATCGAACCCAGGTCCTCTGCAAGAGCAACAAGTGCTCTAACCTCTGAGCTAAGGATGCTTTTTTTTTTTTTTTTAATGGTTTGGGCTTCCTTTTCTCTAAAGCTCTCTTCCCATCACATGGCTGCCTGACAGTATGTGCTTGACCTCCATGCTGCCCAAATCAAACAGCATGACTCTTCTTCTCTTGTCCTTTTTCTTCCTCTAGGCAGCTGCTGAGGTTTGCAGCATGCCTAGCCTCATTTTTTTTATTGTTGTTCGTTTGTTCTTAAACTCTAATAAAATTGTCATTGAGCTTCCTTTGAGTCTATTCTTCAATTATTTTATTTATTTTATTTTTTGAAATTAAAATATAATTACATCATTTTCCCTCTTCCCTGTCCTCCTTCCAACCCTTCCCATGTTCCCCCACCCCACTTTCTCAAATTGACTGAAGATGATTTACTTTAGAATGGCTTAAGGCAAACCTTGCATCCTTTTTTTTTCAATTGCATGCACACACACAATTCCTTAATATATAAATACAGCCCGCTCAGTCTGTACGATATTACTTCTATGTGTGTTTTTAGGGCTGATCATTTGGTATTGGATAGTCCACTGGAGAGCTTTTCCCTGGGAAGACTTTTTCTCCTACTCTCAGCCTTCCTTAGTTGTTGCCTGCAGTTCCTTGTCTACAAGACAAAGTTGGGGCTCCAAGAGATTTCTCCCTTCCGTGTTAACATTGTTTGGGTCTTGTTTAGGCAGCCATGTTATTGAGACTTCCTGCGTATAAATTCCCTGACATTTCTAAAAGAGGGTCTCACAGCAGACTTCTTCTGGCTCTTACAATCTTCCTGCTTCCTCTTCTGACATGTTCGCAGTAGCAGCGCACATGTCTTTTAGTAACCAACAGCTCTCTAGTTGGTTTTAAGGCCCTTCAACAAGAGGGAAATCATGCCTGGAACAGGAAACCCTCTACTACCCAATAGGATTAGCGAAGTCATGGGTCTGGGAAGGGTACCTACAACTGCCACTTTACTAAATCAGAATAATTCCTAACTTCATTTTAAATTCTGTTATTAATGAGACTTAGAACGCCAAGAGGGGACCCGGATCTCCCCACTACCACTCCCGTCATCATTGTTTGATTCGTCAAGCTCTTCATCCTGGACTCCAGCTTGCTCTCGCCCCTCCCTTCCTGTCCCAGCCTCTGTGACACTATTCTGCCCCCATGCCCTATCATAACGCATCAACAGACTCCCTCAGCTGCCTCTGCCTGACACGGTCACCTTGGCTTCAGGAAGTACTTCCAGTTCCTTTGCTGTTCACACAGACCATTGAGGGGACCCATGATGGTTAGAGGCATCTGTCCATTTCTGCAGGCCCCTTGATTGCTCTCTCATCTCTTCACCTCCACAGCCTCCGGGGATCTGGGTCCCTAGCCAGGCTTTCAGAGAGTGGGGAAAGCCCATCCTCCTGGGGGGTCTTTCTCTTCCCCCCTCACATAGCAATACACATTATTTTCACCATGGTAAACGTGCTGCTGACCTGAGCAGAATACACACGGTACCTCAGGACTCTCATAGGCAACTCTGAAGGCTGTAAATATTGCCAGCCAATGTATTTTTCTTCTGATCTCTTTTTGCTTCTGGACTGTCTTGACATGCTGTAATTTGTGGGGCTTTTCTTGGGATAAAGACCCACAATCTGGGAAAGCAATTTGTCACCTTTGATCTGGATGTGCTCCGGGCTGCTTTCTTTGTCTAGCTGTAAAAACAGGCGAGAGGAAGCCATTTACCTGCTGCATGGTCTCATTGGCTTAGCCTGGGAAGGAAGCACCTGAGGGTCCTTGGAGATGAGTGGCCCTGCTCCAGGTCCTGAGAGGATTCTCTGCCCTGTAAGGTCAGTTACATATTTGAGCACTTTGGGGAAGTCAGGCTGATAACTGGATCCTTCATTGTCTCATATGACCCCCATAGCAACTCTGTGAGAGACGAAAGAAGGAAGTTGTCATTGACCAGGATGGGAATGTGGCCTAGGGCTTCCAGCTCGGGCTTGGCTAGGCGCTCATAACCATGAGGCTGACAGCTCACAGTGGTATGCCTACTACCTCAGCCTTGTGAGATGCAATGACAATTTTATTCTAGTACAAAGCATTAGCAGCTCAAGAGCATGTAATTTGTCTAATATGAGCATGTCATATGGCTTTAAAATACCTTTATACAACCTGAGGCTTCTCTCCCTTCACTTGATCACCAATCACATCTAGCCCAGGTTTCCTAATGGAATGTGAGGATTTAGATTTCTACTACCTTCTAAGACAACTCCAACTCTCGGCCTCCCCCATCATTGGGAGCTACCCCTAAGCTCCTCCCCCATCACTGGGAGCCACCCATAAGCTCCTCCCCTATCACTGGGAGCCACCCATAAGCACCTCCCCCATCATTGGGAGTCACCTCTAAGCAGACCTACAGTTGCGTTCTTAGCTCTTGGAGTTCCAAATGCTTCCTCGGATCCTTTTTTATCTCCACAGCTAATCACATTCTTGACCCTGTGTGGTAGTTTGAATGTTGTCAGCCCCCATAAGCTCATAGGGAGTGGCACTATTAGGAGGTGTGGCTTTGTTGGAGTGGGTATGGCCTTGTTAGAGGAAGTGTGTCACTGTGAGGGCGGGCTTTGAGGTTTCCTATGCTCAGGATACTGCCCAGTGTCTCAGTCGACTTCCTATTGCCTGCAAGATGTAGGACTCTCTGCTACCTCTCAAGCACCATCTCTACCTGCACACTGCTATGCTCCTCACCATGATGATAATGGACTGAACCTCTGAAACTGTAAGCAAGCCACCCCAATTAAATGTTCCCTTTATAAGTGTTGCTGTGGTCATGGTGTCTCTTCACAGCAATAGAAACCCTAACTAAGATACCCTGTTCCCAGGGGCAAGAGAGCTAAGATCCAGTTTGTGATGGCTTCTTGATCTTAGTCTTTCTGAGTACAAACTAAGGCAGTAGAAAAGCCTGGCTGGCAGTGTGTGTCTTTAACTTATTCCATCCCTTCTGGGAGCTCTTTTGGCCACAGGTTCTTTCCCCTGATATTTCTAGGGGGCATGGCCAATGGGAAGCCGGTGGAAACCAGAGGGAGAAAGGAAATGCCCAGTGATCCACTCCTTCAGGCTCTGCCTTTTGAACCTCAGCAGGGGCTGCCTCTGTCATGGCTCCGCCCTTCCCCTAGGGTTCCAGCTCTCCACCAGGCAGCCCAACTCTTTCAGTATCTGTGATTGAGGTCCCTAGCTGTACCCTCTGCTCCTCTTGTCTCATGGGCCCTGGCGTGGCAGCTATGTGCTGCGTCAAATGTCGGCCTTTCCCCTTGAACCTCGTTTAGATCCTGCTTTCCCCACACCGGGTCCCTCCCTCAATCCCTGCATTAATTTCCCCCACCGAAGATCGCCTCTTAGCCAGTACTTTGCCAAAGAAGCACCCTGGACAAAGGAGAAAGAATCCTGTCTGCACCTCCATGACCGTCCCAGGAACAAGGAACCCAGGGTTCCCTTCTGTAGTCTTAAATATCTCTACGTGTTGTGATTTCAGAAATTACCCATTAGTAAGTTATTAGGAACAGCCGTGAGGACGCTAACCACTTAGATGGTAGGGACTGTTTCCTGCCCCAGATGGTGAACCCCAGCACATGGAGGTAACAGGGACACAGGGGCTAAGGGACTTCTCCTGCCCAAATGACTGCTACCATCTGCTGGGAGCCAAGCTACAAGTCCTGCCTGCCGGTCAGTAGGGAAAAGTTGGATCTCAGAAATACACAGCTGCCCCAAACCAGTCTTGACAGGTGGATGCTATGGAAACCTGCGAGCACGGGGATCTGGGGGAGCACATGCGGTGTGGGACATTCAGGAAAAGGAGAGCACGCAGTGATGAGGTAGGCCAGCCCCGTCACCCCGGAGCTCCATGTGTGCAGGACATTGAGCCAACCCTGAAGCCTTTCATCTGCATCCTGTGTGTGTCTCTACGTGCTATTGTGTGACACCATAGTTATTATACTGTGTCAAAAAGCAATAATGGAAATATTACATTTGAAGGAGAAAACTCAGCCAGGTTTCCGGTGATGGGCGAATGGAGCGTCGTTGGCAGGAGAAAATCTCCACGTGGGAAGCGGCAGGTGCCGGTGGAGGTGGCTGCCTCCGTGTTACCGCGGGGTGCTTCCTAATGCTCTGAAGGAGGAATTGAGATATTCTAGTTCATCCCTTTAGTCAGAGGAGTGGGAGCTAATTATAAAACACCTTCAATATCTTCTCTGGTGAGGATGACAGCCACTGTGGCTTTTTTCCCCCCTCTCAGAAATGCAGAAGCCACTGTTAGGTTTCATTACCTGGCCCCGGCATTCTCACAGACTGCATTCTGGATGGTTCTATTGTTTCTTATAATAACTTCCTTTTGATAAGACTTTCTCAAATAATAAATGGTGCATCCTTTGCTCTAAAAAAGAAAAGTGACATGTAGCAGAAAAAAAAAATCAGGGAGTCTGCTTCCTACTTTCCATCTCTGAAAACAAATCCACAGGGACTAACCTTTCCTTGGGTCCCCATGGAGAAGTGGGGGGAAGGTGTCACCTTCCTAGAACTCCAATCCAGCCCAAGGGAAATAACTGCCTCCGAGGCCTTGACCCAGGCAGTGGCTGTCAGCTTTTGACAAGGGATGTATCTCGGGCATGCTCTGGAAAGGAGCATGAACAAAGGGCTCAGCTAGTGCCCGATACAGAGCTGAAAGGGGCCATGCCAAGTGTTTCCCCCCGCTACTGCAGCAGAGTCTTTTCTTCTGTCACTGGGAAGTGTATGTGTTGCAAAGACAATCTGTGCCTGAGATGGACACAGGGGACTGAGGGGAAGCCCTGCAGGGGCTCCACACCAGTCGAAGTGGTGCTGTAGGCAGAGGGCCATCCCAGAATGCTGAGCTGTGGTCAACTGTGGAGGAAGAGAAGATCATGGATTGATGAGAGCCACAGAGCAAGGCACCAGTCATGTGACTGGAGTAAGGCCTGAATGAGATCAACCCTGCCTCTCCCCAGACAGGCCTATAGCGGCAGGTACACCAAGTTCTTCCAGGGCTTAATGAAGGATTGCTCTCTTTATGTCTATGGGTCACAATAGCTAGAGCAGGCATTTTCCCAATAGAAACACTGGAAAAGTTTGAGAACGACTCTTAAACTCCCACCTCCAGAGTGCCTATGCCCAGTTTTGTGGGGTGCCAGGGTGGAGCCTAGGACTTTGTGCATTCAAGGTATGCAGTGAGCTACACCCCCAGCCCTGTGGTTATGTGGCTATGCCTGGCTACAGTTTTCTCATTTGGGTTGGCTCTCTGCTGTCTTGAGAACAGAAAGGAAAGCAAGGCCCATTGATATTCGAAAGTCCTCTGAGACTAGTAAAACATAAAATATAAATTCAACACCCTTAAAGACAGCACGTGCTCTTCAGTGTCTGACAGGGAGCTAGCCCAGTATTCCCATTGGGACTCACGGTCTTTTCGTGAAGCTGGTAGGAGTGTTTCCCAGTCAGCTTGCTCTTTCTGCCCCCAACCTTGGCAGGTTCTGATAAAAGCTGTCCTCAGCGTTGACAGTGAAGCATTCTCGTAGCGGAGGGAAAACCTTCTAGAACTTGGTTAAGTTTGAGTTCATTTAAAAACTGTCAAAGGAAACGACCACACAGCATTCATAAGAGGAGAATAAGATGTACTCCCCATTTTTCTTCTCTAATGTCACTGAAAGTTTGGGATAGAGAAATAGCTGAAGAAGCCCGGCTGTCCTCAGGAGATGGTGACCCGGGGCTGGCTGACAGTGATTTAAGCTAAAAGCACCTGGTCAGAAAGCAGGAGCGTTAACTCCTGGTTTACAGGCCCTTCAAGGGGTGAAATAACAACCAGGAGTTGTTATTGTCTCTTGTGACTCTTTGAAGCAGGTCACCTCCGCCCACCTACCCCCTAATCCACAGCAATGGCAGATGCTCCATCTACTAAGTAAATAGGTTTAACACAGCTTTGCTAGGTGAATCCACAGAAGGCTATGTGAACTGGATGGGTTGCTCAGGCACACTGTGTCATGGACCTCTCTGTGTCTGCCAAGATGTTAAAGAAGAGGTCTGAGGGGGTCGCCTTGGGTCCTGACATCACACAAGCCAAAAGTGGAGCCTAGATGGGGAGGAGGGCCCCAGAGCATCCCCTCAGAGAAGCATCTGAAAGGGAGAGTTGGACTCAATGAAGAGGTGGCTGAACAGACCTTCTCCTGTCTCTGTCCATCATGAGGCTGGAGCCTTCTCCATGTATATACCGGCTTGTCATGGCTGCATATGAACTGTCCCGTCACAAGCTCATGTTTTAAACACTTAGCTCCCAGCCTTCCGTCTTTATTAACTTTTTTAACTTTTTATGGATTCTTTGTGGATTTCCTAACATGCATTCCAATCCCATTCATCTCCCTGTCCCTTCATATCCGCCCTCTGCCCTTGCAACCTCTCCCCACTAATAAAATAAAATTTAAAAGAAAAATAAAACAAACACAAAACCAAACAAGCAAACACAAAAACATAAACAAACGAAAAAACAAACCAAAACAAAGCAAATCTTGGTGTGGAAGCTGTACTGGGACACAGTGAGTCACAGAGTTCACCCTTTAGTCCACACAGCTTTACTTGTTCATTGCAGAGAGTCATTGGTCTGGTTCAAGGCCTCTGGTTCCTGCTACACCTTAATACTGGGCCCTCACTGGGACTCCTCTTGGTTATCCTGCTGTTGCCCTGTGTCGTGGAGATCTGTCAGCTTTGAGTCTGCAGGACCAGCCCTTTCCCATACTCCAGCAGTTCACAGACGTGGCGGATGTTGGGGTGGGCCAACTCATAGCCCTGGTTCAGGGCCTGGGTGGTAGCTGGGTTGGTCAGCCCTCCAGCTCTCCCTCGTCGTCACTCCCTGGGTGAACTCTCCAGCACTGCCCCGGCTAGTTCACCCACTGCAGCAGACAGCAAGGAGTGGGAACAGTTCTCCTGCCCGCACACCCTCGCCCGGCTCACCGGCTCACCTGCTCCCCCACTAGCAGGATCAGCTCTAATGTGCTGCCCTGTCCAAGTGTAGAGCCTGTTCTCCTAGTGCGGCAGCCAGTGAGGGGCGCGGCCAGCTAGTCCCAGGCCCATGAGCTCAGGGCCAGCTCTCCCACCCACCACAGGGGGTGAGGGGTGGGGGCAGGGGGAGGGCATCACTCTTTCGCCCACTCCACCATGTGGCAGATGAGGGGTGGGACCAGCTCTCCCACCCATGTTCGCTGAGTTTGATCACCTGCACCTCTGTCAACAGGGTCAACTCTAGTGCGCCGCCCAGGCGAAGTGCAGGGCTCTCTCTCCTGAGTGCTGCAGCTGGTAGGGGGCAGGGTCAGCTCTCCCACTCTTGTAACCCCAGGACCAGCTTTCCAACCTGCAGCAGGTGCCATCTCTCTCTCACCCACGCCACAGATAACACCAGAGCCCTGGGTGACAGCACAGGTCACTCAGGTCTGTATAGCCCTGGCAGCAGCATGGCCCTCAGACACTAACATGGCCTAGACCCCCGACATCCTTGGTGGCAACACGGGCCAAGGATACCAACACAGCAGCAGACACCAGGTGCAGATTACAGACCCAGTCTTGGTCCTTGGCAGCAGCCCGGGCCCAGATGTTACCATGGCCGTGGGTGCTAGTGCATGTCACTTGGGTCTGTATAGGCCCAGTAGCAGCATGACCCTCAGACACCAAAATAGCCACAGGTGGTAGCCCAGATCCTGGGCATCTATGTGGCCTTTGGTAGCAACATGTGCTATGGACATCAACACAGACTCGGACTACATTAGGATCATGAACCCAGACTGGTCCTTGGCAGCAGCCTGGGTCCAAATGTCATCATGGCCCTAGCTGAGATTGCAAGTCATCCAGATCGCAATGGCCCCAGTGGCAGCATGGCATTCAAGCACCAATATGTCCCCAGGTGGCAGCCCAGACCCTGGGCATCTGCTCAGCCTTCAGTGATAACAGGACCCACTGCCATAAATCAGAGCCCGGCTGCATCAGGGCCACGAACCCAGACATGGCCCTTGGCAGCAGTTCGGGCAGGACCAACCCTGTATAGCCCTATTCTCACTGCCTTCAGAATCAACACAGACACAGACTGTGGCAGGACCACAGACCCAGACATGGTCCTTGGCAGCAGCCTGGGCCCAGATGTCCCCATGGCCTCAGTTGGTCACCCAGATTAGCATGGCCTCAGTGGCAGCATGGCCCTTGAACCAGACCCCGAGCATCTGCTCAGCCTTTGATAATAACAAGAGCCACAGACATCAACACAGCCTGGCTGCGGCAGGGCCATGGACCTAGATATGACCCTTGGTTGCAGTTCAGGTCCCAACATCACCATGGGTCTGGGTGGCAGCACAGACCACCCAGATCTGTATGGTCCAGTAGCAGCTAGATACTCAAAGACCAAATAAATACCTGGCCTCAGGTGTTGGCCCAGACTACAGACCTCTGCACAGCCCTTGGTAGCAATAGGAGCCATGGACATCAACACCTACCCCAGTTACAGCAGTCTAGGCCTAGATGTCACCATGGTCCTGGATGGCAGCACAGGCCTCTTAGATCAGCATGGCCCCTGTGGGGGATCATCCCTCGGACACTGACATGGTCACAGGTGGTGGCCCAGACTCCAGGCCTCTGCAGGGCCCTCATGAGAACAGGAGCCACAGACATCAACACAGACCACCACTGCTGCGTCAGGACCACAGACCAATACATGGCTCTTGACAACAGCCCAGGCTGCAGGTGGCAAAGAGACCACTCACATCAGCCCATTCCTCACCACTCTCACCTCTTCAGACCCGCCTCTCTTCCCAGCACACAAACCATGCTGCCTCTCTCTCCCATTTCCCCACCCTGTACTCATTCACCATAATAGTGCCCAGTGGTTGATTTCTACTGGCCCAGGCCAAGTGGCCTAGGGTGGAGCTGTCTTCCTCGTGCCCACCTGGGCCTAAAAGCACTGGGCAGCTCAAGGTTGATTTCTGCTGGCCCAGGTCAAGTTCTTTATTTTTATGTTTTCCATTTCTTTATTTGAATGCATGTGTGTGTGTGTGGGGGGGCTTTCCTATAACCCTAGTGCTGGGGAGGCAGAGACAGGAGGGTTCCTACAGCTTGCTGGCCAGCTGGTCTTGATAAATAAGTGAGCTCCAAGTTTAACAAGAGATCCTGTCTCAGAAAGTAAAGTGGAGAATGATAGAAGAAGAGAGACAACATTGACCTCCAGCCTCACGCGCACACACACACACACACACACACACACACACACACACACACACACACGTGCACACATAAACACATACAGAACTCATGCATAAATAGATTTACCATTTTCCTATAATATGTGTTTGAGTGGACTCCCCCACGCCAGCCGAGTCTCTGGTGAGCCATCTGTAGTGTTGTGAAACAATACTAATACCAAATATTAGTTTGCTTGGACATACTAATATGAAATAGTAAGAGAAAGGACTGGTGTGCTTATGACAGAGAAGCATGAGAATGGAATGAAAATATAAAGTTGTAGCAAATGACTTCTTCAGAAGGATTTGGGTTAATAAACAATCTTTCCATAATTTTTATTCTGGAGAATTCTAACAACAGCAGCTGATTTACTGCATGCTGCTTCAGATTAAATCCAGCTCAGCTTGTGATCACAAAATATAATTCAACATGAGGTAGAAAATAAGAGTTCGTTTTTGTGCACCAAATGTCAGCCAGGCATTTAGGAAAATGTTAAAATACTGCTCATGCATGATTTTTTTTCCTCCAGTAAATTTTAATCGCACTAAATAGGCAATAAACCAAATGCAGTTATTTTCTCTATAATTAAATTGACCGAATTCACAAGTTCACCACATTAATTAAAATAGCACTCAGCCAGTTGTAAAATTATAAATACATGCCATTCTCTTTGGCTTCAGAATGTGGTTTTTATTAGTTCATGTCTGAAACTTATAGAGGCTATAGCTTGTCCCGAACTATTTCGAATTTGTTAATTTTGCAGCAGATCGTTTTGATAGAGGAAAATGAAAACCGGCAGTCTGGCTTTTAACTGGTACCCAGTGCAGAAACTGCCCCTCAAATGCCAGTTACATCCTTATAAATGAAGTTAGCTACCAGCTTCAAATCAGACAGCCTTGAGCTTTCAGAGGGAAAAAAATATATTTATTTGGATTCATTTCAGTCTGGTTATAAATGATTTCAGAACATAACCCTGCCAGACCCCAGCATTCCCAAGGCCTGACTCTGAAGGACTAATGATAACAGAGTAGCCAAAAGGCAGTGTAGGCCGAGCCTCTGATCTACAGTGTCTGCAGGTGGACACAGAAAAGAACAGGGATTGCTTTTGTCTTTTTTTTAATGAGATTTTTAAAACGTAAATCGGGGTTTAAATGTTTTGACCTACCAGCCCTTATCTCTGTCTCAAATCCCACATGGAGTCAGCTTTTCCTAGACTCAGACTTGGGAGCTCTTGAGTCTAATTCCCAAACTCGGTGCTGGAATCCCGTCTGGGCTGCCCTGAGCTCAGGCAGCCTCCAAGGGTCCCATTTCTCTGAGCACTGACAGCTATGGCAGCTCCCTCCTGTAGTGAGAGGCTGAGCCCCTGAGCCTGCCGCTCAACCTTCAGTTCGTGTTCTGCTTTTCTCATCCCCAGAAGTGACCCAAATCCTGCAGGGCTGCTTGTAGTCTATATTTCCAAATGTTTCTACGATCTAGATATCACGTCCTGGGCAGACTCAAACTTGTCCACACCATTGTGTTATATATACACATACTACCTGCTAGGATCGGTCCTAAAAGCAGGTAATGAAGGGCCATCGAAAGGGCTGAGTGCATAAACATGCTGGCCGCCAAGCCAGCTGACCCGAGTTCGATTCTTAGGGCCCATGTGGTGGAAGGAGAGAACTGACTACTACAGCTTGTCCTCTAATCTCCATGTGCACACCATGGCACGTTCGTGCACACACGCGCACACACACACACACACACACACACACACACACACACACACACACACGCACACATGAAATAGATAATTTATAAACGTAGAAAACAATATCCCAGGAGTTTCTAAATGGGAATAGAACATTCTGTGCCCTCTCTCCATACTTCTCTTTCTGCGCTACCACGGTTTCTCCCTAGCAGCTGTGTTCAACCTGTGGTCCATGGGGAACCCCTGTCCCAGGATAGCTTGAATGTAGCCCAACACGTTTGTAGATGACAGCATCACCTTGCACCATCAGAAGTTGGACACCACACAGGTGAGTATAGGGTTTGGTTGTTACTGTGACTGTCTTGCCTTGGTACAGCCATCTGTTCATGTTGTACTACATCCTCACCCATCTGTGATGACTCCTTCTATGTCCTGTGTCTGATACTATGCAGCCTTGGATGACCTTTCTTCCGAGGTGCTGATTGCTGCAGCTGCTCCCTGTATTCTTGGAGCCCTGGCCCCTGAACTTGTCACTCAATCACCCAATTGTGTTCTGCTTTCTCACACCCAGAACTGACTATAATCCCGCACAGTGTGGAAACTTATAGCGGGCCAGTTAGCTATTTTGCCTCAAATGTCTACTCTGAAAGCAGACCATCCGTTTACACCTGTTGCCTGCTCTGCTCTGTCAGCGAGCCTGAGGAAAGTCTTGTTTAATTTTCCCAGTGAGTTAGGACAACAGCGAACTTTATGGACTAAATTTAATAATAGTACTTTATCTTTGTTTTGCTATTATTGTTTACAAATGGATTCCTATCTGAACCCCTAGTGAGGGGGAAGGAGACATGTGATATGAGTCTTCTTAGGACACCACGCCCATATCATACCAGCTCAGAATTCTACCTACAGATGCTAAGATTTGCAAGTTAGACCTGATTTAAAAGCATAAGAGGCCTGGGGATATAGCTGAGGGGTAGAGAGCTTGCCTAGCATCCACAAGCCCTGGGTTCAAACCTCAGTACAAAAAAGAAAAAGAAAAGAAAAAAAAAAGAGTCCTAAGATGACAGCAAAAGCAATCATGGAGCTTTAGAGGTGGGACGTAGAAGGTTGAGGTGGTGAGGTGGGAGGTAAAGAAAAGATGAGGGCCTTGAGCAGACACAGCTGGAAGACTGGAGGGAGACGGTCTCCTCTGAGGGACCAGAGGATACAGGGATGTAGTTAAGGTAAGTCCTCAGCTTTGGTGGAAATAGTTAAAGGATGGAGAGAAAGAGCAACAATAGAGGGGAGTGTGCCTTGACGATGGATTCACGGCTTTGCCTTCACTAGGGGTTGGAGCTCAAGGACACGAAAATGGTCCAAGCACACAAGGTGATGGTGTTAGTCAGGAGGGAGAGAGGAAGGGGAAGACATGGGGCACGGAAGCCAGTGAGACGCTGTGGAACAGAACATCCATATGTGGTGGTCCATGGGAAGTCAGTGCAGCCCAGCCTTCCTGTTCTCCTGAAAGGATTGCTGCAGCCCTGGGGTAACTGCTCTCATTACCTGTCACATTGCACATTTGATTGGCATTGAGACTGGCATGGGCTGAGACAGCCATTCTTTTCTCCATAAGAATCCTCTCAGGCCTAACCCCCCCACTCACAATTTATAAGTGGTTTGGGGTGTTGGTGTGAACTCTGACCTTTGTGCTGTGCAGATTCACCTCCTTCATTGTAACTGGTCATTTCTGACCCCCAGGAGAGTTCTAAGTCTTGATTATGTTGTCTACCACTTTCTCTATTTTTCCATGATTTGTTTTATAGGAAAATAGAATAATCATCAGTCTTTGTGAAAAAAAAAAAGTGACAAGGTCAAACACAGGGTCCTGGAGCCCTAATTGGGAGCCTCATTAACAGCATGAAGGCTCCATTAATAGCATCGCCCAACTGATGGCAGGCATATTGCTCCCCTGGAGGCAAATCCACCCATCGGCCTCACCTTGCCCTCAGTGTTAATCCCATCCCTTAATGACCTCACGGTGATGTCTAGTTGCATTCTCTCTCTGGCCTCCAGGATGATGGAGAAATTCCCACATCATTGTTCTGCTGCTTCTGCAAAGGCCCCTGTCTCCTCTTTTTGTTGAAAGGGAACTTTCACTTTTCTTGTGCAAATAAACAGCTGCCTTAACTCTCAAGCAATGTTAATAAGCAGCATCCATTGCAGTAAACATTATTGATTCAATTACTCTAAGACATCTTGGTGACATCTGTTGACAAGACTGTTCATACCAATGTTCAACCCCACAGGTTTGAACTTACTAACACTGGTGTAAGGGAGGGAAGAAGGTTCATCCCCAGGGAACACATTGTCATTGCCTTCCCATAGGTGCATGGTGACGGAGGCTAATTATCTAGCTTACAAAGCAACCTACTGGAGATCACAGTGTCCTTTGAAAATATGATACAATAATGTGTGAGTGAATTAAGAAAATATGTTATAGATATACAGTGAGCTTTATTCAACCATAAAAAAGAATGAAATTATGTCATTTGCAAGGAAGTGGCTGGAACTGGAGGTTATCATGTTAAAACCAGAAAAGGATTATCATATTTTCTCTCTCCTGCTTAAGCATGTGCGTGTACACACACACACACACACACACACACACACACACGCACACGCACACGCACATGCACACAAAGGCATACATACCTACATACATATATGTCTTGGGGTTTCTAGTGTTGTGATAAACACCATGACTAAAAGCAACTTGGAGAGGAAAGAGTTTACTTCACCTTGTGGACTGTAGTCCATCATTAAGGTAGTCCATCAGTAAGAGAAGTCAAGAGAAGAACTCAAGGCAAGGCCAGGTGGTGGTAGTGTACGCCTTTAATCCCAGCACTCGGGAGACAGAGGCAAGTGAATCTCTGTGAGTTCTAGGTCAGCCTTCTCTACAAAGTGAGTTCCAGGACAGGCTCCAAAAAGCTACATAGAGAAAC
This sequence comes from Peromyscus melanophrys, assembly GCA_902168415.1. Taxonomy (NCBI): domain Eukaryota; kingdom Metazoa; phylum Chordata; class Mammalia; order Rodentia; family Cricetidae; genus Peromyscus; species Peromyscus melanophrys. The sequence continues at coordinate 47,997 of CABHPR010137766.1, forward strand.
CCTGTCTCAAAAAACCAAAAAAAAAAAAAAAAGAATTCAAAGCAGGAACTGGAGCAGAGGCAGAGGCAATGGAGGAATGATGGTTACTGGCTTGTTCCTTGTACCTTGCTGTGGTGGTATGGTGATATTTTATTTGTGCTGAAATGTGATTTTATTTGTATGTTAATAAATAAAGTTGCCTGGGGGTTAGAGCTAATAGCAAGCCATAGCAGAAGTCTGGCAGTGGTAGCAATGCCCTTAATCCGATCACATGGCAGGCAGAGTCTGTGTGTTCAAGGACATAGCCAGCTTGGAGACACATGCCTTTAATCTCAATACCAACCATAGAGACCTGGAGGTCTGTATAGACAGACAGTGACAAGGAGGTCATGTGGTTGGGTTTACAACCAATAAGAGGGCAGAACAGAAAGTCAATAAAAAGACAGACACACAGGAAGTAGGTCTCTTTCTTAGGGGAAGGACGGCGGCAGCAACAGGTGGTAAGAAGGCGGTCTTGGTCTCAGCTCTCAGCTACTGCTCTCTGACCTCTGGTGCTTTTAACTCTGCATTTGGCTCTGTGTTTCTTATTTAATAAAACCGTTCAGAATTACATCTACATGGTGGTTTGAAAGAAAATGGCCCCCAAAGGGAGTGGCACTATCAGGAGGTGTGGCTTTGTTGGAGGAAGTGTGCCACTGTAGGGGGTGGGCCTTGAGGTCTCTCTTGCTCAAGCTTCCCTCCGTGTGACAGTCAGTCGACTTCCTGTTGCCTGCAAGATGCAGCACTCTCAGCTCCAGCACCACGTCTGCCTGCACGCCACCATGCTCCCCGTCATGATGATAATGGACTGAACTTCTGAAACTGTGAGTGAGCTAACCCAGTTGAATGTTTTTTTATAAGAGTTGCCATGGTCATGGTGTCTCTTCACAGCAATAGAACAGTGACTAAGACATTTGCTCATCCTGCTTTCTCATAGCATCCAGGACCACCAGTCCAGGGGTGACACCAGCCCCAGTGAGCTGGGGCCTCTCCCACATCAATCACCAATCGAGAAAATGCCCCACAGGCTTGCCCACAGGTCAGTCTGGTGGGGTCATTTTTGTTCTGGAGGAAGCTCCACCTCAGCCCCTGGCACCATATACCCAAGAGTCTGGGATGTTCTGGTGGACGCTCCACCTCAACTCCCCTCCCCCATCTCTCTCTCCCCAAACCCTGCCCTGTCTCAAGCCCACCAAACACCACTCCTCCCCCAAAGATGCTCAAGACCACTCCCACAGGGTATATAAACTGCACCCCAGAAAACAGACATGTGTTTTTTCAGTCTCTCTTCTCCATCTCCCCTATGGGGTGGGGTGGAAAATCACCTGGGAGTGCTTTACCCATTAAACCTGGGCTTTTTCTTAATCCAGTTTGATTTGGTCTGATTTGGACTGCTGCATCAGTGGAGAGGCTTTTCGGGGTGCAAAAACTTTTCAGTTCTCTCAATTGCGGTTCTCTCTTTCTAAATACTATAGTGTGTGTCAAGTTGTCAAAAAAAAACTAACTGGGACAATATAGATGATGTAAAGTTACAAGAGAATTGTGGGAAATGGCTCTAAAGAGAGGTGAGGAAGAAAACAGCAGAGGGTAACACAGGAGAGGTAATTATTACTTCCCCTCTTACCTTCAGAATCTATGTTTTTGTGTGCATACGAAAGACAGAGAGAGAAGGGGTGCTGTGGGATGGTCTGTATGTCAAATTGCTCTGATTGGTCAATAAATAAAACACTGATTGGCCAGTGGCCAGGCAGGAAGTATAGGTGGGACCAACAGAGAGGAGAATTGAGGAAAGAGGAAGGGAAGAGAGACACTGCCAGCTGCCGCCATGACAAGCAGCATGTGAAGATGCTGGTAAGCCACGAGCCACGTGGCAAGGTATAGATTTATAGAAATGGGTTAATTTAAGATATAAGAACAGTTAGCAAGAAGCCTGCCATGGCCATACAGTTTGTAAATAATTTAAGCATCTGTGTGTTTATTTTATAAGTGGGCTGTCAGACTACTGGGACTGGCAGGACTTGGTGGTAACTGGAGAGAAATTCTCTAGCAACAAAGGGGTGCTATTTGGAGCTTGAAAGGAGATTGGGGAGGCGTGTCAGGAAGGTGTTGTGGTTTGAGAGTGAACGGCCATGCTTCCCTCGTGTGTTTAGACACTTGGTCCCCAGATGGTGAGCTGTTTTGGAGGTTGTGGAACCTTGAGCAGTGGGGCCTGGCTGGAAGATGTGGGTCCCTACTTCTTGTCCTTGCCCAGTTTCTTGGTCTGCTATAGTATGTGAGAGTTGCTACGACACAGTCCTGTTGCCTTGGAGCTGACAACCACAGTGTGAGTCATATTCCTTAGCCATAGCTCAATAACCCTTTCTCCTTAAAACAATCCTTTTTTATTTTATGCATATGGTTGTTTTGCCTGCATGTGTGTCTGTGCACCATTTGCATGCAGTGCCTGTGGAGGCCAGAAGAGGGCATCAGATGCCCTGGGACTGGAGTTGCAGATGGTTCCGAGATGCTATGTGGAGTACTGGGGTTTGAACCCAGGACCTCTGGAAGGGCAGCCAGTGCTCTTAACCTTGGAGTCATTTCTCCAGTTCCCAATACCCTCTCCTTTAAGTTGCTTCTTGTCAGATATTTTGACAGGTTTTGCTCACAAAACAAGACAAGTAGCTGATGTAGGAAGACAATGGGAGAGAGTGGGTATGAGCAAAGTGTGATGATACATATGTATGAAAATGTCATAATAATAGTAGTCAAAAATCTGATACATCACCACCATGCATGACTACATGTTGCTGGACAGCGGCAGACACAGGCCACCTCCTGCATCCTGATCAGAGACTCCTTCTGGGCCACTATGGTGCCTTCTCCTGATAGAGCAGCTCAGCACAAGGGAGGGGTTCAGTGGATGAGCTGGAGCCAGAGGGGAAGAAGCAGCAAAGGCAGAGAGACCAAGGAGGTAGCTAGCAGGCAGATTTTAAATTTTCAGCATCTGAGTGTAGAGCCTCGGTTGTAAAAACTGAATTCCTATGAGGTTACGGCTGGCCTTGCCCGACCTTTCTCAGTCAGTCACAAACGAAGAAGGTTCGCTGAGACAGCCTGTCTCCCAAGAGTCTGACTTGTCTGAGCAAATAATTCCAGGAGGAGAGACCTCAGATCTGCACACAGCTCCCAAAGCTACACCAGCTTCCTCATTCCCAAGCCCCTCACCCACCTCTTTGAAAGGTCCCAGACCACTCTCTCCCCGCATCTTTCTCCCCCACCACTGTTCTGTGGGAGAGTAGCTGTCCTTCTCTGTTTGAAATAACCAGGCTCGTCATCTGGTGAGGTCGTTCTGCTGGCCTCCTGCCTTCTGTCCCTTCACTTTTCGCTCCTAAATCTAACAGAATCCTTCTTCCTATTAACTAAACAAGACGACAGCGAGCTAAGACAGGGATCAAGAACTCGGTCAGATCTTGAAGACAACTGTTGGAAAGATTCCTGTGTAAGGACAATATGTGTGGGTGGCTCCGAAATTTCAAAGTGGCTGGTTTGGGCTAGTCTTTGGCCCAGGCACTTACTCAGTCTTGAACATCATTGAAAGTCTGGATATTCACAAAACTATAGAAATGAATCATTATTAAAACATACAGCATTTAAAAAGTGCTGAAGATCATAGCAGGCTTTCTTGAACTGCCAGCCCCCAAATCATGACACAAAGACTTATTATTAATTATGAATGCTTGGCCTTAGCTTAGGCTTATTTCTAGCTAGTTTTCTTTTTAACTTAAATTAACCCATTTTTATTAATCTATGGGCTGCCCTGAGGCTCGTTTACCTCATCTACATACTGTCCATCCTGCTTTCCTGGCTTGCCCCAGGCTAGCTGGCCCCTCTTTTCTCTCGGCCCACCAGCCCCACCTATCCCTCCTCTGCCTAGCTATTGGCCATTCAGCTTTTTACTAGATCAATCAGGTACTTTAGGCAGAAAAGGCAAAGCAGTAACACATCTTTACATAGTTAAACAATTGCAGCATAAACAAATGTAACACATCTTTACATAGTTAAACAAATGTGCTATTCCACAACAAAAGATAGCAGTGGTAATCAATCCAAACACCAAGCATTCCAAGGGCACCGTAGCATCCAACACAATTAGGTCTCTCTCAGTCAAATAATAATGAACCTCAAATTGAAAATTCCATATCATCCTTGGTCTGCAAAAGTCTTTCATTCAACTTGAAAGGCTCTGGGGTAAGTCATCGTGGCCACGGTGAGGATCTTCTGTGTCTCCATAGGGTGGGCTGCATAGTATATGTGCTGGGTCACTTCCAGCACTGGATGGGCTACCCTGAGCAAAGACTGTACTGTGGGGCAGGGTTTCTTAGCCAGTGCTCTCTCTCTAGGAAAGCCAGGGCTAGTGAAAGTTCCTATCATGCCATAGCATAGCCAAGCTGAAGCTGCTGAAGGATTAGAATGCAATAGATGTCCGTATGTCAGTATTGGTCATGGCTGTGGACAGGAGGAGGTTGATAGGAATTCCAACCACGCCCCATGGTCGTGCATGCCCAGCGGGACACTTAGTCATCTCCGCCTAGTCATTTCCTGGTCATACATCCTGTGTGACCCATGCCCCATGGTTACAAGGTCACTTGATCTCTGCACATGGGCCTGTGTGCGCAGGTGCGTCCTGGTCTTTGTAAGGCAGTGCCATGTTCCCCTAGTCTCTCTCTTGCACATGTCCTTCCTCAGGCCTGATCACATCTGTCCCTTTGTCTTGATAAAACTCTTGTTAGTGGATTCTGTCATGTGTCGTGACTTTTCCTTCGGGGCAAGAGTGCCACAAAAAACCTTCCAGAGGTAAAGGTCCTTCCTTTTCCACCTTTTTTCCATTTTCCTGTTTATGTGCTATGTATATGTGTCTATACATGTTTGCATGTGTGTGGGCATATGTGTGGAGGTCCAAGGTTGGTGTTAGGAATCATCCTTGATAGGGCTCTTCTACCTTGTTCACTGAGTCGGGGTCTGTCTTTCTAACCCAGAGCTCACCGATGTGGCTAATCTCACTAGCCAACTTGCTCTGGGAATCCTCTACCTCTACCCCTGAGGCCAGAAATTACAAGTGGGCTGTCACACCTACACAGCATTTTGTATGGATTCTGAGGATCCAAACTCCAGTCCTTATGACAATCACTGTGGTCACGGAACCATCTCCCAAGCTCCCTATTCCCCTTAAAAAAATTATATACTCAAACATTTTGTTGGATTCTAAAACACTCTCAGATGATATACCATGACTAAGTAGACTGTATCTCAGGAATTCAAGGTTGGTTTAACATCTGTGACTGAATTACATTACATCCCTTCTTACGTTCAAGTTCTAGCCACCTGTGCTTCCTGAACTGAGAAGGCTGACTGATGGCTTCCTAGGAAGAGGCACTTTCAGATGTAGTCATGGACCTCCAGTCAGCTGTTAAGGAGGCTGGAGCTGGAGGATCTTTTGGGCCCAGGGAATTTAAGACTAACCTGGGTTAGCTAGTGAGACTCTGTCTTAGAAAGAAAAGAAAAACAGAGGAAGAAAGAAGTGTCTTTCTCTCACTGCCACAAGACAACTGTCTGCAAACAAAGGAAGAAAGTTCACCAGAACCCACCATGTCATTGAAGAGACTCTCAGCATGCATTCTGTTTTCTTCTGCTGACCCTCATGATGCAGCCATGTTGTAAACTGGGAGGAGCTCGGTCAGCAGGAGCTGGGTCTGAGAGCTGAATTTTTCCAAGTTGCTGAGCAGCTTTAGAAACACATTCTTCCCAAGCTGGTCCTCCGGCTGGGCATGCAGCCCAGGTGACACCTCCCAGCTGCCTTGTAGTGGGTGGTTGTTTGAGCCATGCCCTGAAGCAACGCCCCTAGTGAGGTAGCAGGTAAATGTTACACCTACAGGTACATGTCCCTGGGACGTGGCCACTGGGGGACCCTTAAGACCTGGATGCACGTATGTATTCTTCTCTTCGCTACCTCATGGTTTCAGATGCTGAGATCTTGGACCAGGCAGATCAGTGTGGGACATAGCTCAGCTTTCCCGGACCCTATGATAAATCTCCCATGGTTGTGAGTTAACCCCCAAATAAATTCCTTTGCTCGTTAAATAGACTCAGTGGATTAATCCCATGACTGCCTCATGAGCAGAAGACACAGGAAGTATCTGCACTCCTAGCCTTGGGAACCAGGAGAGAATCCTCAGTGCTGAGTTATGTATGCTGCTAACATGGTGGTGATTTGATACAGGCTGAGAAATGTGTGAACACACGAAGGTAGAGCAAAGAGAAAAATGTTGTTACTCAGATTGTGGTCCATGGATCCATGACACCCACAGTCTTCTGTGACCAGGGAAGTGTGCACAGAAACCAAGAGAACGCTGAGAAATTTCCACAGGAGACGACCTTACCACAACCTCCAAAGACGTGTCAGCAGAGGTTACTTTTCCCTGGTTGAGCTCCTGTGACGGTGTATAATATAAAAATCTGAGAAATGAAGTATCTATTTTTATAACCTGTTTTTAATTTTTATTAAATCTTATTTTATTGCTGTTGATGAGGCAGGGTTTCAGGCAACCCAGGCTGTCCTCAGTCAAGCTGTGTAGCTGAGGATGGCTTCAAATTTCTGATCCTCTGGCTACCAGCTCATGAGTCCTGAGATTAAAGGCATGAGCCACCACAGCCAGTTTATGTGGTGCTGAGGCTGGAACTGGGGGCTTTGTGTATGCTAGGCAAGCACTCCACCAACTGAGCCATACCCCAGCCGTCTTATTTGTTTGTACTTTAGCAAATTATTAGTCTGATTTGGGAGGTAACAACCAGACTATTTCTATCCCTGTGATATTCAATAACTAACCTGATGTGCTCAGGAACTGCCTACTGACACAGAAGCACAACCCACGGAACAAACACACACCCAGTAAAAAGTTTTTACTGTAACTTAAAGAATGTTCAGCTTTGCTAATGTAGTGACCACAGAATGCATCCGGTTTGAAGCACGGCCATATGAAGATTTCTTTTTATTATTATTACCAGTTAGCACAACTAGCAAGGAACTATATGAAACTGTGGAGGCTGCATTGGTAACAAATGTGGTTTGGAAGAGAATGTGTTCTGTTAATGGAGGAGCGATGATATGTGAACTCTCTTCATCAGGCACAGGGTCTATGACCAGATGTAGGTCACTGGTACTCAACCTCCCTAATGCTGCGACCCTGTAATACAGTTGTTCCTCATGTGTAGGAACCCCCAACCATAACATAATTTTGCTACTGTTATGAATCATAATGTAAATATCTGATATGCAGGATATCTGATATGTGACCTCCAAAGGGATCGAGACCCACAGGTTGAGAACCACTGGTGTAGACTGTGCCCTGTGCCCTTCATTGAGAAAGTCTTGTTGCTAAAAGAAAAACAATCACGTAAGCTAGTTGTGCATTCAGTGATGGATTAAGAACTTGTGAATTACATAAAGGCAAATGCATGAAAGGAGACTATTCTCCTTTTATGTGTAATGTGGAAATGGAGCATAATAAATGTCTCATCACATGCTGAGGTCCAGCAGCTGTTGGGGAAATAATTCTGTCAGGAATAAAATGTGGAACAAATTCATGTTTCTGTAAGATAAGAAATCAGTTTGATCCAGTGTTTAAAGATGTGAATTCAGCATCCATGCTTGCTAATTTGCCTGTTACCTTAGGAAGTGTGTGTGTGTGTGTGTGTGTGTGTGTGTGTGTGTGAGAGAGAGAGAGAGAGAGAGAGAGAGAGAGAGAGAGAGAGAGAGAGGGAGAGACTGGGCATGTGTTTGTTTGTGCATGGGGGTGTATATATGTTTGTGGGGTGTGGGTGCACGTACATGGAGGGCCAGAAGACAACCTCTAGGCACCATCCTTTTCTTTCTTCCTTTCTTCCTTCCTCCCTCCCTCTCTCTCTCTCTTTTCTTTCTTTCTTTCTTTCTTTCTTTCTTTCTTTCTTTCTTTCTTTCTTCCTTCCTTCCTTCCTTCCTTCCTTCCTTCCTTCCTTCCTTCCTTCCTTCCTTCCTT
>CABHPR010137767.1:2802-33035 GCA_902168415.1 Peromyscus melanophrys
AAAAATTCTCTTAAAGAGGAAATGAAAAACTCCATTAAAGAGGAAATGAAAAACTTCCTTAAAGAGGAAATAAAAAATTCCCTTAAAGAAATGGAAGAAAAAACAAACAAAAAATTGGAAGAAATCAAAGAAAGCCAAGAAAAAATAATTAAACAGATGAAAGAAACATTCCAAGATCTGAAAAAAGAAATTGAGACAACAAAGAAAACACAAGCTGAGGGAATGCTGGAAATAGAAATCCTGACTAAACGAACGGCAACTACAGAAACAAGCATAACCAACCGAATACAAGAGATGGAACAGAGAATCTCTGACACTGAAGACACAATAGAGAAAATAGATTCATCAGTCAAAGAAAACACGAAAGACAAAAAAGTCGTAACACAAAACGTCCAAGAAATCTGGGACACCATGAAAAGACCAAACCTAAGAATAATAGGGATAGAAGAAGGAGAAGAATACCAACTCAAAGGCACAGAAAATATATTCAACAAAATCATAGAAGAAAACTTTCCTAACCTAAAGAAAGAAATACCTATGAAGATACAAGAAGCTTACAGAACACCAAATAGGCTGGATCCAAAAAAAAGTCCTCTCGCCACATAATAATCAAAACATTAAACATACAGATCAAAGAAAAAATATTAAGAGCTGCAAAGGAGAAAGACCAAGTAACATATAAAGGCAAACCCATCAGAATAACACCAGACTTCTCAATAGAGACTATGAAAGCTAGAAGGTCCTGGACAAATGTTATGCAGACACTAAGAGACCACGGATGCCAACCCAGACTATTATACCCAGCAAAACTCTCAATCACCATAGGCAGAGTAAACAAAATATTCCATGATAAAACCAGATTTAATCAATACCTATCCACAAACCCAGCCCTACAGAAAGCAATAGAAGGAAAAATCCACCCAAAGAAGCTAAACTCACCCATGAAAACTCAGGCAATAGATAAACCCACACCAACAAACACCAAAGAAGGACAACATAACACGACCACAAAAAATGACAGGAAATAACAATCACTGGTCATTAATATCCATCAATATCAATGGTTTCAACTCACCTATAAAAAGACACAGACTAACAGAATGGATAAGAAAACAGGATCCATCTATCTGCTGCATACAAGAAACACACCTTAACTTCAAAGACAGACACTACCTCAGAGTAAAGGGCTGGGAAAAGGCTTTCCAAGCAAATGGACCTAAGAAACAAGCTGGTGTAGCAATCCTAATATCTAATAAAATAGACTTCAAACTAAAATTAATCAAAAGATTCAGGATGGACATTACAAGAAGTCTCAATTCTGAACATTTATGCCCCAAATACAAAGGCACCCACATTCATAAAAGAAACATTACTAAAGCTTAAAACGCACATCAAACCCCACACATTAGTAGTGGGAGATTTCAACACACCACTCTCACCAAAAGACAGATCTACCAGACTGAAACTTAACAGAGAAATAAAAGACCTAACAGATGTTATGACTCAAATGGATTTAATAGATATCTACAGAACATCCCACCCTAACACAAAAGAATATACCTTCTTCTCAGCACCCCATGGAACTTTCTCAAAAATTGACCACATGCTTGGCCACAAAACAAATCTCAACAGATACAAAAAAATTAGAATAACCTCCTGTATCTTATCGGACCACCATGCCTTAAAGTTAGACTTCAACAACAACAAAAATTATAGAAAGCCTACAAATTCATGGAAACTGAATAATGCCCACCTGAAACATCAATGGGTCAAGGAAGAAATAAAGAAAGAAATTAAAGATTTCCTAGAATTCAATGAAAATGAAAGTACAACATACCCAAACTTATGGGACACTATGAAAGCAGTGTTAAGAGGAAAATTCATAGCTCTAAATGCACACATAAAGAAGATGGAGCAATCCCATATCAATTAATTAACAACACAACTGAAAGCTCTAGAACAAAAAGAAACAAACTCACCCAGGAGAAATAGACGCCAGGAAATAATCAAATTGAGGGCTGAAATCAACGAAATAGAAAACAAGAGAACAATACAAAAAAAAAAAAATCAATGAAACAAAGAGTTGGTTCTTTGAAAAAAATCAACAAGATAGACAAACCCCTAGCCAAACTAACCAAAAGGCAAAGAGAGAGCACCCAAATTAACAAAATCAGAAATGAAAAAGGAGACATAACAACAGACAACGAAGAAATCCAGAGAATCATCAGATCATACTTCAAAAACCTCTACTCCACAAAAATGGAAAACCAGGAAGAAATGGACAATTTTCTGGATAAATACCACATACCAAAGTTAAATCAAGACCAGATAAACCATTTAAATAGACCAATAACCCCTAAGGAAATAGAAACAGTCATCAAAAGTCTCCCAACCAACAGATGGTTTCAGTGCAGAATTCTACCAGACTTTCAAAGAAGAACTAATACCAATACTCTTCAAATTGTTCCACACAATAGAAACAGAAGGAACACTACCAAACTCTTTTTATGAGGCTACAATTACCCTGATACCCAAGCCAAACAAAGATGCAACAAAGAAAAAGAACTACAGACCAATCTCCCTCATGAACATTGATGCAAAAATACTCAACAAAATATTGGCAAACCAAATCCAAGAATACATCAAAAAAATTATCCATCATGACCAAGTAGGATTCATCCCAGGGATGCAAGGAGGGTTCAACATATAAAAATCTGTCAATGTAATACACCATATAAACAAACTGAAAGAAAAAAACCACATGATCATCTCACTAGACGCTGAAAAAGCATTTGACAAAATCCAACACCCCTTCATGATAAAGGTCTTAGAAAGATCAGGAATACAAGGAACATTCCTAAACATAATAAAGGCAATTTACAGCAAGCCAACAGCAAACATCAAATTAAACGGAGAGAAACTCAAAGCGATACCACTAAATTCAGGAACAAGACAAGGCTGTCCACTCTCCCCATATTTATTCAATATAGTACTAGAAGTCTTAGCTACAGCAATAAGACAACAAAAGGAGATCAAAGGGATACAAATTGGGAAAGAAGAAGTCAAACTTTCACTATTTGCAGATGATATGATAGTATACATAAGTGACCCCAAAAACTCTACCAGGGAACTCCTACAGCTGATAAACTCCTTCAGTAAAGTGGCAGGATACAAGATCAACTCAAAAAAATCAGTAGCCCTCCTATACACAAATGATAAAAGGGCTGAGAAAGAAGTCAGAGAAACATCACCCTTTACAATAGCCACAAATAATATAAAATACCTTGGGATAACACTAACTAAACAAGTGAAGGACCTTTTTGATAAAAACTTTAAATCTCTAAAGAAAGAAATTGAAGAAGATATCAGAAAATGGAAGGACCTCCCATGCTCATGGATAGGTACGATTAACATAGTAAAAATGGCAATCTACAGATTCATTGCAATCCCTATCAAAATCCCAACACAATTCTTCACAGACCTGGAAAGAAAAATACCCAACTTCATATGGAAAAACAAAAGACCCAGGATAGCCAAAAGAATCCTATGCAATAAAGCAACCATTTGGAGGCATCACCATCCCTGACCTCAAACTCTACTATAGAGCTATAGTAATAAAAACAGCTTGGTACTGGTATAAAAACCGATATACGGACCAATGGAATCGAATTGAAGACCCTGACATTAATCCATGCACATATGAACATCTGTTTTTTGACAAAGAAGCCAAAACTATACAATGGAAAAAAGAAAGTATCTTCAACAAATGGTGCTGGCATAACTGGATGTCAATATGTAAAAGACTACAAATAGATGCATATCTGTCACCATGCACAAAACTCATGTCCAAGTGGATCAAAGACCTCAACATAAATCCAGCTACACTAAACTTAATAGAAAAGAAAGTAGGGGGTACTCTTGAACGCATTGGCACAGGAGACCACTTCCTAAATAAAACACCAACAGCACAGACACTGAGCACAACAATTAATAAATGGGACCTCTCGAAATTGAGAAGCTTTTGCAAGGCGAAAGACACAGTCAATAAGACAAAAAGACAGCCAACACAATGGGAAAAGATCTTCACCAACCCCACATCTGACAGAGGGTTGATCTCCACAGTATATAAAGAACTCAAGAAACTAGACAACAAAATACTAAATAACCCAATTAAAAAATGGCCTAAAGAGCTAAACAGAGAATTCACAAAACAAGAATTACAAATGGCTGAAAGACATTTAAAGAAATGCTCAACATCCTTAATTATCAGAGAAATGCAAATCAAAACAACTCTGAGATACCACCTTACACCTGTCAGAATGGCTACAATCAAAAACACCAATGACAGTCAATGTTGGAGAGGATGTGGAGCAAAGGGAACACTCCTCCACTGTTGGTGGGAATGCGAGCTTGTACAACCACTGTGGAAATCAGTATGGCGGTTTCTCAGAAAACTAGGAATTGAACTACCTCAAGACCCAGCAATACCACTCTTGGGCATATACACAAAGAATGCTGATTCATACCACAAAGATACATGCTCAGCTATGTTCATAGCAGCACTATTTGTAATAGCCAGAACCTGGAAACAACCTAGATGCCCGTCAACTGAAGAATGGATTAAGAAAATGTGGTACATATATACAATGGAGTACTACTCAGCAGAGAAAAACAATGAAAGCATGAAATTTGCAGGCAAATGGATGGAACTAGAAAATATCATCCTGAGTGAGGCAACCCAATCCCAGAAAGACAATCATGGTATGTACTCACTCATAAGTGGATTCTAGATATAAAATAAAGAACAATCAGACTATTTTAAATTTTTTATCGGTGGATTCTACTGGAGTTTATCGGTGGATTCTGCTGGAATATCCGATGCAGAAAAGCACTGGAGAGCTCCTGTGTCAAATCACCCTCTGGAACGATGGAAGGATCTTTCCACTAGTACGTGGAGGAGACCCAATCTAGTGTTAGTGTGGCCCTGGGGTTCTGTTTATGTCTTTCCTCAGGACAATGAGGTTCTTCTTTGGATTCCTGAGCACTAAACGCGCCCTATGGCTGCTGCTAAAGCCCAATATGACAGAGACCTAATGGGTTTTCATGAAAAAATCTATCCTTCTGATGTCAATGGAGATTGAGAGCCCAACATTGCCAGCTTTGGCAAGCATTAATGTAAGCCTAGGAACTGTAACCATGAGATTGGATTCTCCAGAAGAGCTGCCAGCTAAAGCCGTGCTGGGATCAAGAAAAATGGGCCTTGGCAGTACGTGTTACTGGAGTTGTATCCATGCCAGTGGATGCCCACATAGTCCAGAAGAGAAGTCGACATTGCTGCTGTCACTGTTGCCGTTATAGCAATGGCACCCACCACTGCTACTCTTTCTGGGATTACCATTTCATAATTGCTTACTACAGCTAACACAATGGAGACCCTGGCAACAAAAGTAGCTACCACAGTTAGTTAATCTTTCATTCTATTGGGCATGATAAATTTAATCCAGTAGTTATATACATCTCAATTGGCTTTGAAAATTATAAATTTATAAACTCAAGTTCCAGTTGCTTTTGGGATACTATCTTACAAGGACACCAACGTACAGTATAGCTTGTTAAGGAATGGAATGTCTCAGTTGCCTTTAGCCTACTGGCTATGGGTGAGATAGGACCTCTGTTGGTCTTTTCTGTATCAAACACACAGATTGCAAGCCCAGTGCCACTTTGAGATCTTTGGCAGCAGTTAACTCTGCAGCTCACACACCATTAAGCCTGTATGATAATGAGTATTCAGAGACGGGTAATGCCTGGGGGGCACTCACCAACCTAAGACAGAGCACCTGTGTGGCCTGGGCAGGCATCTCCATGATGGGTAAGGTGACCTGCTGACGTCCCACACAACCCAAGTCAGAAGCTCATTTTTTAATAAAAGGGGGACCTGTAGGGCCCTGGCCCCCATTTTGGGTAACTGTTGCCTTGCTTGCGGACCTTGACCTTGATATTCTCCCTATGCTAATTCCCTGCCAGGTTCCACCCTCCTGAATGCTTAAGGGAAGTTCCTTGCCTGGTACCCTGAATAATGGGCGTTAACAGATTAGAAGCAAGATTGTAAAACATCAGTAGCGAACTTCTGCCCTCCGGGGTCCTCTCATTGTGCTGTAAGCCTGTATTTAAGACCTCCTCCCCCTTAAATAAATGACATTCAGCATTTAAAATTAATATATATATATATATATATTATATGTAATTGAATGAATACTGTGAATGTAATCTATGAATACCACAAATGTGATTAATATCATGAGTGTAATTAATGAATATCATGAGTGTAATTTAAAAAATAAATAAACAAAGTAAAAAAAAAAAAGAATAATCCCTTACAGGTATACCCAAATAGCTACAAACCACAGAAATATGAAGTAGGGACTGAGCATCAGTGACAAGGCCAACCCATTAGAACCAGGGGTTCTGGAGGAGCCCAGACACAATGCAGTTTGGGGTTATTGCCTTTTCAATGTATTGGCCATTTCCTGAAGTCAATTTCTTAGGTGAAATTGTACCTTTCCTATCTGTTACTACCTTGGGATTCATTTCGCAAAAGCTTTTTAGCAGTGTGACTGATCATTTACTGGTGACAATTTCCCCAATGCATTTGGGGTATATTCATAATGTCCCCTAGCTATGTGTGGAGACAGACATGCAGGTGAAAACCTCTTTCTCACAATCAGGTCTTTGTTCCCTTTCCAACATAACCTTTCACAGTCTGACTTCCTGCAATTTTCTTTGTTGGGAGGCATTTGACCACTGTCAGTTTCCAGGCAAAAGAATTTAATTTGAGACATTTTCAGACATTCAAGGACAAAGTATTATCACATTGTTGATTTGCAATCCTTAGGTAGAAATATGCCTTGGCTTTACTTATCCTGCAGATAAGAAAAACTATCTCGAGCTAACCTCACTAACCTTAAATTCCTAACTCCTTGTACTTCTTTCTCCTTGGTTTATTAACACAAGATTTTAGCTTCGAGATTTATTGTTTGGGTTTACGCTGAGATGTAGTGAGAAAGGTCTAAGATTAATTCTATCTTTATTCTGCAGCTTTAAGCAATACGTGTAATCCTTAGATGTAAAGAAGTTCCTTTTAAGCAACTGATTATAGTGAAAGTGCTACAGCAGACCAAAATCTACTTTTAGTCTTCCTCTACTGCTTAAGCAGGTTGCCTAGTAACCAAGGATGCTTACCCCACCCATTGGAAATATAGCCCCTGAGAGCCATTTGGAAGCTATAGAGGGAAATTGCTTGGTCTCAAACCAAACATGATAGCAAGAGTTTCCACTTAAAATTTGAGAGGACTTATGAAAATGGAGCTAAGAGTAGCTTCCTAGTTCATATGTGTCATGGGGGCCACAGTACATAGATACCTATGTATATTCAAGCTTGAGCACAGCATGGTGGATTCCTGCTGTGGTACACAGAGGTGTCTCCAAGCTGTGCAGTGCACTGCATGGTGAATTTAGCCTTTGGAAGTTCAGACCAAAAAAAAGGTTTCTGGGGTACATGGTGCTTGATGGAGGCCTAGACATGCTGCTTTGCAGAGATGGTGGTGAGCATGGCTCCCAGAGGTGGTCCTAAATGTACCTCCACCATGTTGGGAAGCTGAGGGGGGTGAAGTCAGCAGCCAGGGATGCCACTTTCATCCTAGCCAAGCAGCTTACCAATTTAAAATCTCTCCTGGCCAAGAAAGGATTAGAGATTCACAGTAAGACAGATGCAGATGAATAAAACTCTAAATGGGTTACAATTTATGTAAAAGATACATAGGATTGAGAGAGAGAAGAGAAAGGCTGTATAGTCATAAAAACAAAATAAAGTCTTAAAAAATAAAATAATATATAAGAAATATAATAAGCCACATAAAGATGGAAATTACACAGAGAGCTTGCATTATATTGTCTAAGAACATGTGATAGCAAACTAGAGACCTTGTCTCAAACATGCTGGATAAAGACCTACATCTAAGTTATTGTCTGAATTTTACAACCATACCATGACATATATGCACACCTTTCCACACATAAATGAGCACACACATACAGTCCCAAGTAAATAACTAATAAAATTACAAGTTGAATGATGTGGACACAACTTTTATTCCAATACCTGGGGGGCAGAGGCAGGCAGAATTCTGGGAGTTTTGGGCCAACCTCATCTCTATTCTGAGTTCAAAGACAGCCACAAATACATAGAGAGAGAACCTGTCTCAAAATTTCAACTCCAATTTCTGTTGTCTCATCCTGAATTCTTTTTCCAAAATGCACCAAATAGTTCCAATTTAACCAAAGCAGAGGTCCCTATGAACACCTCATTTGCAACCACACAGTGTGAGACTGTGTCTCTGACTCTTTATCTTTCCACAGAACTATTTTTATCTGATCATTCACAAGTCTCACTGAATAGTTTTAGGAGAGCTCACTTGAGCCATAAATAAGATTGTAAGCCTGTAATAGAAGCACACTAGAAGCAGAGGCAGAAAGTTTCAGGAAAACGTGTGTTACACACACACACACACACAAATATAGTTGAACATAATTTCACTTTGTTGTTTGAGACAGGATCTCATTAGAAAGTTCCAACTGGAACTCATTATCTACAAACAGATTAATAAAAAATATATATTGAATGTTTTAGAACAAATTCCAGTAAACATTTCTTTCTATACCATTGGCTCATTATTCAAAGAATGGCAATTTTCTATATAAGATGGAGCTTCCAAGAAATTTTCTGTGTATTTACTTATATTTATTTCAAGAGAACTGGAAGTGGGAGAAATTTTACAGTTTACATTCCTAGGTTGTTTTCCTCCATTTAATTATTCTATAAAATCAATTGTAGCACGAATCTTAAATGGTCTTATTAATAAAAACAAACCCAGAGCCAGATATTGGGATGAATGCTGGAAAACCAGAGAAGCAGGACAAGCCACAGCCACCTCACCTTGCCAGTTCCTCGGATGATCCTGTTTCCTCAGAATAGATGCCTCTGGATCTCAGCTGAACTGCTGCTCTAAAGCCTAAAAGCTTAACCAGCTCTAGTTCCTGGTTTTCACTCCTTATATACTTTTCTGCTTTCTGCCATGACTTCCTGCGATGAAAGGCTCACTTCCTGGGATTAAAGGCTTGAGTCACCATGCCTGGCTGTTTCCAGTGTGGCTTTAAACTCACAGAGATCCCAATGGATCTCTGCCTCCCAAGTGATAAGATTAAAGGCATGTGTGCCACCATTTTCTAGCCTCTATGTCTAGTGGCTGTTCTGTTCTCTGACCCAAGATAAGTTGATTAGGGTGCACAATATTTTGGGGAACACAGTATCACCACAATCAATATCAATTTTTTCTTGAACTTTCTCTAATTTAGAAACATTTTAATAGTCTGTTTGTAAATTGAGCTGTTCACACACTTTGTTTTATGTTAACACTCCAACTGCAGGAGCTGAATAAATGCCTATTAAAGTAAATATTCCAGCTAAGAGTAACCCAATGAATTTCTAAAAATGTTTTTCTAAAATAGTTAGAAAATTTCCAAGTATTGCATTGAAATTTTTGGAATACCATTCTTTTAAAGTTACTGGGATCAAAAACTAAAAGGAGGTTGTTGACACACAATTATAACATTATTTGTTGTGCTATCAATACATTGAGTTCAATAGCTGTTACTGTATGACACATGAAATAAAGAATGAATATATTGGATTATTAGGTATTTATTAAAAACACATGAGGAGCAAAAACACAAGCTTATGTGCAATACAATGGTATCAAAAGTAAAATTAGCAGCATTCTCATAATATTTCCTCTCTAATGGGTGATGAATCATGTACTGCCTTAGTGTTTTTATTGCTGTGAAGAGACCCCATGACCATGGTACTTCTTATAAAGGAAAAACATTTAATAGTGGTGACTTACATTTTTTAGAGATTTAGTCTATAGTAGGACAGGCCCATAAGGTGGAGGAAATTGGCTCAGATAGTTGCCAAGGCATGCACATAACATACTCCTTATGAGCCAACCTGGAGTCTGCCTGAGGGCCTAGCAACAGCAGTTGTCAGAGTTCCTGATCATGCCCAGTCAATGAGGGATGACCATGCAGACTGGGTGTTGGGAGGAGGGCATATAAGGCCTTCCCTGTTACTGAAGAAAGGAGTTCATTATTTGCCTTCAACAGACTCTCAGTGTCTGTGCCATTGATGTCGTGCCTTCTCACCCCCTACCCCAAGGGAGCCATTAGAATCTAATCTGGTGCCCGACGTTAGACTTTTGTTACTTTTCTCTCCCAGTGCAGGTTCTGATGTCTCCCTCTCTTCACTCATGTACTTGACAGTTCCCACAAGACGGTGTGTTTCAGTGAGAAGGTCTCTCAGTGTTGTGTTCTTTTGATCCCTCTGTCAGGTAAACATTGGGACCCCCACTTCTTTCCTTCTTTTGTGTTGTCTGTCAGATTTGCCCATCCCATTAGGAAGGCACAGTTTTTTCTGTTTTGGTTCACCCAGTGCCTCCACATAAGGACTGACCCACCTCCCCAGGAGGTGGAACCAAGGCTCAGCTCTCAATCACCCTAACTCATCAGGAGACACCTTGTGGGCATAAGACCGTGTCCTAAAAAACCACGGAAGTCCTCCACTAAACAGAAGACATAAGGGTCCAATACAAACGTTCACCCTGTTCACTGTCACCTTCTGACTGTGGTTTGCCTGCTGTTTCCCTCTAGAAGATGGGTAAGCTCTTCATCACCCCCACCACTGCCCTGTCGGATAGCTCTACAATATCTGATGAGGAGACACAGAGAGTTTGGGCCCCTAGATACTTGTCAGTTTAGGCCCCACAAAATCTGTCAAGGAGAATATAACTGTCAGTTTGGGCCCTGCAAAATCTGTCAAGGAGAACAAAACTGTCAGTTTGGGCCCCTAGAAATCTGTCAAGGAGAAGGTAGCTCTCTGTTTGGGCCCCACAAAATCTGTTAAGAAGGAAGCTGTCAGTTTGGGCCTGAGATATCTGTAAAGGAGAATGTAGCTGTCATTAAGGCATGTGCTGCGTCCCCAGCTGCCTCACCACCACTGCAGCTGACTACATCTCCACTGGAATATTCTTGAGGTGATCTACTCCAGTACCCACCTGCCTCAGGAGGTGGCTCCTCTCCCGCAATGCCAGGTGTCTTACAACCCTCACAGCCTGCGCCACTGTCAGTCCGCAGGCCCAGAGAAGCCTAGCCAGCAAGTAGGGGCCAAATGCCAATGCCCAGCCTGGATTCCCACTCCCATACCTGATCTCTACCTATTCTGGAAGACAGCTAATGAGTCAGGCCCAGATGCCCCTACTTTCAGCAGGTCCTTGCTCAATGGTCCATGCAGTTACAAACTTATTTTCCTTGGTGCCATTTGCTTAAAGCTGTGTTGGAGCCTGCAGTCTTTCTCAGTTGGAGATCAGCCTATGATGATCATGCAGAACCCCAGGTCTGGACAAACATCTTACTTAACTTCCCAGTAAACTATGATATGCTCACAGGGGACAGGGAATATGTCCTTCCTGTGCACCAGGCACAGATTGGTTTGAATGTCTCAGATATGGCCCTCAAGGCCCTACAAGGGGCTTGGCCTGGCCTACAAGCTCTGGACATCTCTGCCAAAAAACATGCCCCTGTCCCAGGTGAGATGGAAAGATTCTATCTCCCTCCAATGGCAGCTGACAGCCCCGCTGCTAACCCATGGGAGAAGGTATGCTTGTGTTTTTTCTCAGAGTGTCACTATGGTAACATGGGTCCCAGCTAGAGATGTGCACTTGGCCACAGACCAGCCTGCTTCCACCACGGTGCAGCATGGTGTGCAGGCAGACGCAGTGCACTGTACAACTGACCCACAGGCAAAAGGAAGTGTCCTGGGACACTAGGTGTGGCTTGAGCACATATGAGACCTCAAAACCCTCTCCCACAGTGACACTTACCTCCAACATGGCCATACCTACTAAAACAAGGACACACCTCCTAATAGTGCCACCCCCTTTGAGCTTATGGAATCCAATTATATTCAGACTACCACAGGTACTAAGTATTAATGTTCACAAGCAAGTATGATATGTTCTCCTGTGTGAGGAAACAATGCACCCATACTATTGAGAAAGACTAAAGTATGATTGCTTCTATACCATAATTTATAAGACCATGAAATTTTCAGTGGGGTCACCTAAGGCCCCATGATAGATTATATGAAGTATTCAGCTTATATTTAACCCAATGTGGGAATAATGACAAGGTTGCCCCTTGACCTCCAATTGGACGTGGAAGAAGTGAGGCACTTCTTTAATACTGGTTATGATTTTTGAGATGCTGGTTTTAATAACTCTGCTTCCAATAACTTGGACAGGGTAAACTGCTATTTTTCCCATTTTTTTCATTTGCTCAACAAAAAGGCATACCATTATTAATTACGAGTCATCCTGGTGTATTATTTGTTATTCATGACCAAACATTTGAATCAGAAGCCTTATTGTAATGAGCATAGTAAAAACACTATATAAGCAGAGATGAAGAATAATTCTCTGCTCTCCACTTCTGGAGATATGCCACCTTGATCCACATTGTGACTGGAGAGTCTCCCCCAGGATCTGACCCTCCAATCAGAGATTTCTGTTAGAGACTGGACCTGACTTTCCAGCTAAGATACACTGGACAGCCCTGGAGAAATAGGCATAGAACCGTAGTTAGGAATTCAGACTGTGAACCTTGTGTGATGGCCATCAGCATAATAAAGTATAACATTTGTTATACTAACTATGCACATCTACCTTCTTGTTCATGACGTTTCTCTTTTCCCCACTTCCTCTCCAGCATTTGTTGTCCGTTGATTAATGGGTCTTTGCCACAATTCTTATCAATTGACCAAAAACCTGATGCTGTTTCTATGGAAACAGGAACAATCTATAATATCAAAAAACTCCATAATTCTGATCATAGCCAATATAACTTATGGTGATATTTTATTTGTGCTGAAATGTGATTTTATTTGTATGTTAATGAATACAGTTGCCTGGGGATCAGAGGTCATAGCCATTAACCAGAAGTCTGGTAGTGGTAGCACATGCCCTTAATCCGATCACATGGCAGGCAGAGTCTGTGTATTCAAGAACACAGCCAGCATGATGACACACACCTTTAATCCAAGTACCAACCATAGAGACTTGGAGGTCTCTATAGACAGGCAGTGACCAGAAAGTCATGTGGTTGGGTTTAGACCCAATGAGAAGGCAGAACAGAAAGTCAATAGAAACACAGACACACAGGAAGTAAGTCTCTTTCTCATGGGAAGGACAGCAGTGACAGCAAGTGGTAAGAAGGTGGTCTTAGCTCTTGGCTACTGCTCTCTGACCTCTGGGCCTTTAACTCTGCATTTGGCTCTGTGTTTCTTATTTAATAAGACCGTTTAGGTTTACATCTACAATAACTAGTTTTTTAAATACAAAATAGCAAATGCCTCAATACAACAGTAATAAAATCATCTGCCTCATAAAATTTCCAGTTTTACAAGGAGCTCACCTATGAGGATTAGCCAGGTTGCCCCAGGAACACTCAAATCTCTAGGAACTTCTTATATTTTTGGTTGTGAGTCATCTGTCAGGCCTGACTCTAGCAATTTCTAAAGGTTCACAAGGCAGTAGAGGCCCCATGGAAAGTGTAAAGCAGATGGGCACTAGGAGGTATCTGGAAGGCACTTGGGCTCAAAGAAGGTTCTAGAGAGTAGCTTACAGGCTAAGGAATCAGAAGACAACCTGGTGGTGAGAAGGTCCTTAAAAAGGAAGGGCAGGTAGATACTGCCTCACTTTCCCTGTATCAGAGGTTCACCTGTATGGCCAAGGTGAGCTGTTCCTGGGCTGTTCCCAGCATCCCACCACTCCTGATAGCTACAGCAGAAGCAGTATAACCTCCACCTCTCTGGATTTCATCATAGACTTGGCTGACTCCTTGCTCAGTAGGACTCAGGTCCTGTGGATCTCCAGGGACTAGTTCCAGGGATGAAAGGGATCAGGCAGTGTTATGTTCCTGGAATATCTCCTTCAGCTCTACAAATATTCACAGATAGGCAAGACAAGAGCTGGGGTGGTGAGCAGGGCCTGTGAGTTTGTGCAGCCCCACCTTCCTGCTTTGCTGAGCCAATGATACCTGGAGCAGGTCCTGTGCACATCCAAAACTTCCCTGTTTTATACCTCTGAACAAAATCATCAAGCTTGTTTAAAAGCCAAACTTAAGAAAATACAAAAATACTAGCTGCTTTCATAACCAAACCTTCCAAAGTACTAGGAAAGAGGATCGAATTATTTGAAAAGAATACTGCTAAAAGATAAACTAATTATGAGGGTTTATTTATTTATTTACTTTTTGTTCCTTACTTGATTTTATTTTCAGATACTGTCTCATTACATTGCACAGGCTGGCTCTTACCTCACAGTCCTTGTCTTTGTTGGCCTTTCCTCAACATGACATAAGCTAGGATTATTTAGGAAGAGGAACTTAAATTATAGGACATTTTCTTGACTAATGATTTTTGAGAGAGGGCCCAGCCCACTGTGGAGCAGTACTATTCCTGGGCAGGTGGTTTATTCAGTGTACAAGTCAATAGAATATTGTGAAATAGACAGCCACTCAGTTTACTGTGTTTCATATGAAAATCAGTTGTGACTAAATAGACATTGATTGACTTATCTGCCAAGGGGTTTTGCAACAGAAATCTGTTGCAGAATGAGGGGAGCTTCTATCCTTTCAAAGGGGTTTATTTTCAAAAGTCAATTTATTGTAAAAATGTGCAAGAGCTGAAGTTTGGTCATGCAGTATTAGCATTCTCATTTTTTTCTAATTCAAAGTCACTCTCATTAACATTAGTCACTTCAGAAATGAAACCAACAAAATCAACCACTGATTAAATTAAAATAGTGGTTCTCAAGAATGAAAAGTATAGAGCACAATGTGTCAGCATTTGGGGGAATGGTCAAAGTACAGTAACAATCTCTGATTACCAGAAGCCTATAGTGTAGTACATCAACCCCCTCTGTAAATCACAAATGGCCAGTACAGCACTATAATAGGGGCAAGGGGTGTAGCCCACCTAGCTGGTGGAGTGTCTACTCCGCATTCACACTTGTAATCCCAACACTTCTGGAGACAGAGGAAGGATCAGAAGTTCAAGGATTTACAATGACGTCAAGGTCAGTCTGGGAAAACTGAAAGCCTGTCTCAAAAAAACTACACAAACAAACTAACAAAAAACAGCTATAATGTCAACTAGAGACAAGGTTGCCTATGATGGCGGCAAAAACTGAGGGACTGGAGCAAAGGCTGAGCAATTAAAAGCACTGGTTGCTTTTCTAGGGGGCCTGGGTTTGACTCCAGCACCCACATAGCAGCTCACAGTCATCTTTAATTCCAGTGGCAGGGAATCTGACATCCACTTCTGGCCTCCATAGGTACCAGAAATGCAAGTGGCACACAGACATACATGTAGGCAAAGAACAAACATAGGAAAATTCAAATAAAAACTACTATCTTCCAGTAAAAAATTTTCCAAGAAAAGAGTGGGGCAGGAGTGGCTACATGATGGTTTGGGCTATAAACATAAAGAGGCAATGGTATAAAAAAAAAAAGCACCAGGACTGCATGTACAGTTTTTTTTTTTTTTTTTTTTGGTTTGTTTTTTTGTTTTTGTTTTTGTTTTTTTGTTTTTTGAGACAGGGTTTCTCTGTGTAGCTTTGCGCCTTTCCTGGAACTCACTTGGTAGCCCAGGCTGGCCTCAAACTCACAGAGATCTGCCTGGCTCTGCCTCCCGAGTGCTGGGATTAAAGGCGTGCGCCACCACCGCCCGGCTGCATGTACAGTTTTACTCATCAGAGTTAGAGACAAGGACACTCTTGGATTCTGGCTATGCTCAGTCTCTTGCTCACCTCATTCTTAATCCAGGGCCTCTACATTCACAGCAAACACCAAGCAGATCTTAAAAACCAAGCTGGCTAGGCAGGTCTAGTGCTGTGACAAAGTGATGCATTCATTTTTCCCTACAAGGAGCATGTAACATGAATTGCTAAATGGTCTTATTAATAAAAACCCAGAGCCAGATATTAGGGTAAAAGTTGAAAAATCAGAGAGGCAGAAAGCAAGCCAGCCAGAAGTTCTTACCTCTACAAAATCCTCAGTCTCAAGAGAGTGAGTTCCTCTTTCCTCAAGTCTTATGTGTCCTGCCATATCACTTCCTGGGATTAAAGGCATGAGTCCTTCCCAAGTGAAGACATGAAATCTCAAGTCCTGGGATTAAAGGTGTGTGCTACCACTTTCTGGTATCTCTGTCTAATCTAGTGCCTGACTCTGTCCACTTATCCCCAGATAAGTTTATTAGGGTACACAATATATCACCGCAGGAGCACAACCTGGACTGGTGTCCTAAAAGAACATAATCCAGGACTGCAGTAAAACTTTATTCCTTAATTTGTGTTTTTCTAGACCTTCCTGGTACATTGTTACTGTTGTAGAAAAGTAATAATAACTTAACATGAACACACACATTGTCTCAAAACTTACATAGAACTGTAAATGTATCCTGCACTTAAGTAACCTGAACTCAAGAATCCTAACTATCAATCAAAGAATAGGAAACATCCATCCGAATGACTGTCTACATTTGACAGCAGATTTCACATTTGCTGCAATACAGAATCATTAATTTAGACATTTCTTAGGGGAGAAAATAACATGAAAACAAATATCTTATAGGGCTCACACCTGTAATCCCAGCTCTTAGAGGCAGCAGGTTTACCCCAAGTGTTAGACCAGCCTGGTCTACATAGATCAATTCCAGGGAAGCTATCCAGCAAAACTAGCTCAAAAATATTAATTAATTCATTAATTAAAAAATGAAAATCAGGGCAACTGTAATTGAGCTAAAATATTTCTAGGCTTTGTGACAAAAGGAAAGACACTTTTCTTACACACAGTCTCAATACCATCCACAAGGGAAGCTTGAGTCTTGATTCAAAGATGCAATACATGAAACAAAAATATGCCTTAAGAACTAAGTCATCTAACTGCACAATTATCCTACTGTGAGAAAATCCACAGAAGAAGCATACGCCATGAATGCATTCTACGTTCAATATACTCATTGTGGAGCTTTGGGGAATACCGTTTGGTATAGCTTTTGTGATGAATGAGAAAGGCTAATGCCCATACTGAGTCAAATTTGACAGCCATAGTCACCAATGACCAAGACAACATTAAAAACACCAATTTTAACCAAAGAAGCCCCTTGAAATGCCATTTAACACAGATTTGGAGAAATATCACCGCACCATCAGCCATCTACAACTTTAACTGGAGAGAAATATCTACTAAATCATTCTTCCACCTTACAGTGAAGAACAAGGGGAGAATGAGATCTGAGATGTCAGACATGAAAATAGCAGCAAATGCAAAATTCCTCTCAGCATTTTTGGCCTCATATATACTGCAGACCGAGGCTTGGCAATCAGTACAATAAAACTACAAGGATTGTATTTACAGGGATGTAAATAAAAATGTATACAATTATCCCGACTGGAACCAGAATGAGGAGCCAGATAAACTGACTGAGGTGACATCAATATCAGCCACAACAAAGCCATGTGAACCCAGGATTTGTTGGAGACTGACCCAGGACTGTCCGACTTAAGATTGTTATGTTTTGTATTTCTGCTTGGAGTTTGGAGTCTGGCAAAACCAGACGCCCTTGGCCAACTGCAAGACTTGCCAAAGCAGGAGGACCTTGGCCTAACTAAGAAGTATACTTTTTAGATATAGCCTTGAACAGTAATCGGCCAGCTGCAGAGCGTTGGACCAAAGAGACTTCACCTCCCCCCAACCACCACCACTCTGACTTCTTCTGAAAATTTTCCATTCTCCTTTCTCTGCCCGTCCCTGCCTAAAGCCCTGTATAAAAGCATCAGCATTCAGTTAATAAACGGAGCCTTGACACGACTCAGATTGACTCAGTTTCTCATTTGTGCTTGGCTCCTTCCCTTCTCTCCTCATGGTTCTTTCAGGTGTTTCCTGGCTCGAGACCCACGAATAACTGGACCTGCTGGACGGGTCAAGGATTTGTCAGAATTGTACCTTTAATCCAGACAGTGATAGGAGAAAATGATGGGAGCATTTTCTCTCTTGGAATACAATACCACTACCATATGAATCCAAATGTCCAAATTCACTTTTTGGACTATACACAAAACTGAATAGGCCAAATGTGACTGTAGTGTTTGTGGCCAAATTCCCTAACCTACCCTACTATAGAAAGATGGACATATGGATAGAAAAGGCAGAAAATGATTCATTTCCACATATTAATGGCTGGCTAGAAATTGCAGCATTGGGGACACAATGTTACAGATTTCCAATGATTTTGACCTGCTGCCACAACTCTTCACACATCTTTGTGATATTGAAGTCCCATCACCTGAGCAGAATCCATGCAGACACTCAGACACTTTGTGCCTGCATAGTGTTCTACAGAACTCAGATTATACCTTAGCACAGCCAACCCTATTTTGTACTGATATGGCCTATATATGGCCATGATTTTTAAGGAAAAAGGCCTTAAGGCTTTTTAATAGAATCACTGGGATGGGTACTAACTGATGCAAACAAGACTGGTGTACTGACTAATGCCACCTCTTGCATATGGGTAGACCACTCAATGTAATCATCCAGGTCACTCTGGACTTGTGAGGGCAAGTCTGTACAAATTTCCTTGTAGTCCATCAAGGGCTCCAACTTCAACTGGACCACTACCATACAAGGTTTAATACACCAGCAACAAAATAACCAATCTACATGGTGGAAGAGATAATGGAAAACCTAACTGACCCACCAGGCTTTTTCATACACCACTCTCAGAAGATTTACAACTTGACAATTATATTTACTGACATATTTTTAAGGTAAATTATAAAACCAAAGAAACAATGGACTCCACTAATTATCAATGATACACACAGAAATCCATAATTATAACCTAAAAACAAAAATCTGCTTGCCAAATGAGAAAACTTTCGTAGCTGTGATTCCATGCATGCACTCCACAACAATGAAACAATAGCCTTCCCAATACCTCTGAATATCCACACCAGGAACATCACATACTTCTTTCCTCCCCAAATATGGAACGTTAGTTCCCGGACTACTGGAATTCCTGCCTGGACTTCTTTCAGCTCCAAATGGATTACATCAACCCAAGAGTGGACATCCAACAAGTTGCAAAAAGAGGAATACCTAGATCCTATGATTCCTTTGTGTCAAATATCACATAAAAATGGCAGACTATGGGGCTAGAGAGATGGCTCAGTTGTTAAGAGCACTGACTGTTCTTCCAGAGGTCCTGAGTTCAATCCCAGCAACAACGTGGTGACTCACAACCATCTGTAATGAGATCTGGAACCCTCTTCTGACCTGCAGGTATACATGCAGACAGAATACTGTATACATAATAAATAAATGAATCTTAAGAAAAAAAATGGCAGACCACAGAAACTTATATTGGTGGAAAACTGCAGGTATGGATCTTTCCGGACTGGAAACCTGGAAACATACACACCCCAGACTTTCCTATTATTTCTACATGATTCTTCCACTACCACAGCTCAAGGAATGGGGGAATTGGAGACTTTGTGGCCCATAAGCCAATACTCGATATATCACATGGAGGAACTCTGCACAAAGGAATCCAATTTGATGACGGATATGTCTTCCCCATAACATGAAAATCCTGTAAAATCAAAGAAGGCAGTCTAACACCATGTGTTATTGATGGAGGAGGATGGAATGAGAACAACAAATTCTTCACAGCCCATGAAAAGGTGGCATTTGTCAAT
Source organism: Peromyscus melanophrys (assembly GCA_902168415.1). NCBI lineage: Eukaryota > Metazoa > Chordata > Mammalia > Rodentia > Cricetidae > Peromyscus > Peromyscus melanophrys. Next base: position 22,728 of record CABHPR010137767.1, read on the forward strand.
ACCCTTTCTTCCCCAGCAATGGTTACTGGGAAATCTATGGTGATGCCTGACCTTAGTCTACCTGTAAAACATAATTACACCTAGGATCCAGAAGATCTTCCTTACCTTCAACCTCAAATTGTGGCTACCACCTGAAGAACTCTGCTCTGAGCCTAAACTGAGGAGAATACCAGTCCTCTCCTACTCCTCAGGAAATAGGTTTGCCCCAAGAAAGCCTTTATAATTGATGATCACTAGAGTTATGTTGGTTGGCTCCTTACTCAGAGCTGGCAAAGCATCTTCTGTTCTTTCAGAAATCAACACAGACACAGCAGACATCTGAAATCTTTGGTGGACTAGTTACTACTCATGAACTGATTATAGGCCTTCATCTGGAAATATATGCATTAAAGCAATCATTGGCAGGTACTCACAAATATCTGAAATTTGAAGAGACTATCTGTAGACAACCAGATCTCTCAAAATTATCTGCTACAACTTATTCAGGGGAACAAAAAGAAGAATGTAGCTAAGCAAGGCTCACTTTACAATGAGTACACAGACCTATCTCAGCCCTTTCCCACAGGATTTGGAACAAAAACTGCCATCTGTAAGCCTCTACTGGACCCAAGGCAAACCTCTTGGTGTGAGCATGAATTCTGCAAAATACATTTACACTTAGTCTATAGGAACAATGCAGTAACAGCTTAGCACACAAACCCATGGCCTTGGAAACTTGACAATGAGCTTGTTGTACCTACTTATTCCTTCCTATGGAATAGTTTGATTAATACAGAGTGTATCTACTTACTAGCCAGAGGTGTGGTGATATTTTGTGTATACTCTAACAAATAAAGCAACCAGAGGGAGAAAGAGATAAATAAAACCAAAGAACTTTTAAAAAGACGTGGAAACTGACTATACTTTAATATCACTAATACACACTCACACACAGACAGACACAAACACATTCACAAAAGGAATTGAGAGAGGAGAGAGAAAGACAAAATTAAAATGCAGTTACTCTTAAACAGAGGAACAATGAACCTACTAGACAGCATTGGATAACATATAAAAACTCAGTGCCATGTAGAAGTTACTTCTTTTGGAGTTCTTGCCAGTTAGGTCCCAAAGACCACTGACACATTACATTGTATTGCTATTGCTCTTGGCTATCCTCAGGAACTTGATGATAAGACCCTACTGCTAAAGACTCCATATGCTTGAGTCATATAGCACTGCAAAATCAAAGTGGTAAAGAAACAGGAGATTGATCCCTCCTGACTTGCTTTCAGAGTGCTGGAAGGTGCTATGCAAGCTTCTTGAGGAGATGAGTAATCATTGATCATACTCAAATACAAACATTTCTATCTACAGTAAAGACAGACCAGTGAGTTTGTTGTATCTACTCATTCCTTCCTATGGACTAGTTGGACTAATACAGAGGGTATTGCCAAAGGTCTGGTGATATTTTGTGTATACTCTAACAAATAAAGCTTGCATGAAGATCAGAGGGAAGAGCCAGACACAGTTAGCCCTAGAGGTCACCTTTAATCCTAGTACTCAGGAGGCAGAGGCAAATGGAACTCTGAATTCAAGTCCACCCAGGACTACAGGAGAGTAATCCAGTCTGAAGAAAGAGAAGCATCCAAGCAGTAGTCACACACACCTTTAATCACAGCACTTGGGATCTCATGCCTTTGCTCCCAGTACTTGAAAAGCATACACACCTTTAATCCCAGCACTAGGAAGGTTGAGACAGGAAGTGATATGGCTGGGTGAAGACAGGAATATATAAGGCTGGAGGAGGCAAGAGTTCAACCCCTTTTGGCTGAGGACTCAGGGTCTTCAGTCTGAGGATTCGTGGAGACAGGATCTTCCCCTTTTGGCTGATGAGTTGTCGAGGTAAGAAGTGGTTATGGCTTGTTTCTCTCTGATCTTTCTGCATTTACCCCAATATATGGCTCCAGGTTTTTATTATTTTATTATAATCCAATTAGGATTCTTGCAACACAGAGGAACATACCATCTCACTTGGGGCCAACATCTTTGTGGCCACCACTCCTGTCCAGTGAGCTCCAAATGTGAGAAGTGGCCCCTTATGTATTTATAAACCAACTCACAGACCTTGGCAATGGAGTCTTTATTGCATGCTCCATGAAGGCCTTGAACCTCACAGTTGACATCTATAACATCGCCATGGAAATTTTGGAGTCCACTTTTTATTCTGCAGAACCTGGTTGTCTGGCTATATTTAATGCTACTAGAATTACAGTTCATTTCTCAGGACAGGTAAACATGTCCAAGATCTCCAGCCTAACACTCAAACGGAGGCATAACAGAGGCATGATTTTGACTCATGAACTCTATAGAATAATGAACCCAAAGATGGCTTGCAAGGAAAGGCTAGAAAAGCCATTAATGAGATTTCCACTCTTCTTTCCTTTAACATGCCACAATTACAGTCAATGGATTCTGAGATTGCTAGGGATCTTGAGAACCTGGGAGGACAGATAGACAGAGTCCAATATGTATTAGCTGTATTCAAAGCAAACACTATTTCCTATACCCATAGTTAGCAAGCTTAAAAAATGTTCTTTATTCTGCTAGCAATAGTGGAAAAAGTGCCTGAAGTGGACATCTCCTGTAATCAGATTGGTGATTGCCCTAATTGTCATCAGAGAGCCTTCATCCAGGAAACAGATGAAGAGATCCACAGCCAAGTATTGGGCTGAGCACTGGGAATCCTGTTGAAGAGAGGGCAGAAGGATTTTAATAATGCTCTTTATTTGATGTCACTGGTAGGACATTTAGATTTGACTATACTTGCTTCTCCACATAGGTATTACTCAACTGGAAAAAGAAGAGCTCTTGGCTTTTTGCATGTATCATATTGGCCCTTTGGGCATATAAATTCCTTATGGCTATTTAGGGCCTGTTTAAGAAACTTTGTCTTAGGAGCTCCAGAGACTACTATCACATCAGAAGGAACAAAGTAGCTATGCATGATTCCTACAAACACATCTGCGCAAACCGTGATTAAAGAAACTTCGTGGCTCATCTCCATGATGACTCTGTAGTCCAGGAATATTATATTCCAGATTTTTGGTTCTGCCCCGCAACATCACTGTGATTTTTGCCAAAAGAGAAGGTATAGATACATTCGTCATAGACCAGAGATGGATGCCTCTGGAGACTCAATAAGCTTCCTGATGCTTTGTCATTTGCTTTTTCATATTAACATACAAAAAACTGAGAAACAACATTGGAAGCTAATTATGAAGCTCACTGGACTCTTGGTTGCTCTTTTCATTAATAAAAGAAGAACTACCTCTCCCGTGGCTATGAACCACATGCTCCTACTTGACACTGAGCAAGGAAGGATGATGCTCTACTATGATTGGTTTAGCTCAGAGTCCTACAGCTCCAACCCTGCTATGCCCCCCTTTAAAACACTTTAGACTGAAAGTGATTGCATTTCTTTTTCTTTCTGAATGTGTTCTCAACTTGATGCATACCAAATCTGGAGAAAATATGAAATTGGGAAATCTCTATATAACAGATTGATCATAACAACATCCTGTAATCTATGTTGATTTGACCATTTTGCTTAATGATTGTGTGTTTTAGTGCCTGAGATTTATATTCCTGCATTTATTTGTCTATTAGTAATTGGAATATTTATTGTATGCCGCAAGGACCAGGGGATCGAATGTAATGAGCGTAGTATTAAAAGAACATACATGTCGCCGGGCGGTGGTGGCACACGCCTTTAATCCCAGCACTTGGGAGGCAGAGCCAGGCGGATCTCTGTGAATTCGAGGCCAGCCTGGGCTACCAAGTGAGTCCCAGGAAAGGCGCAAAGCTACACAGAGAAACCCTGTCTCGAAAAACCAAAAAAAAAAAAAAAAAAAAAAAAAAAGAACATACATGTCTTTTAGACATGTAAAAATAGCTTAGTCAGGAACCCCAATACACCCAAGTCTGTACCTGATAACCAGAACCCCATAATATCACTCATTTAAGATAACCAGACAGTCCTAAGACCCCAGGTCACCCACTGGACAGTATATAAGCACATAGCAAGAACAATGCTCTGCTCTGCACATCTGAAGAGACATCACCTTGATCAGTCTTGCCGCTAGAGCACCTCCCCCAGAATCCTGACCATTGAATCAGAGACTTCTGGTAGAGACTGGAACTGAACTGCAACTAGGAGATGTTGCACAGGTGAGCACCCTTAAGAAAATAGACTAAGGACCATATTTAGGAATTTAGAGAGTGAACCTTGTGTGATGACCATAAACAAATATAACTTTTGTTATCCTAACTTTGCATATCTACCTTCTTGCTCATGAAAGTTAGGATCACTTAGAAACCATTTTGTTTCCTATAATTGATGATTGGATGTAAGTCTGCATCAGAGTGAGGAAATGGAAACTTTCTCAAATAAAATGCATGACAACAGATTTTGAAAGAAACAGTATGATTTGTACTATATAGCTAAAGCAATTTGTCTTGCTCTAATTGCTTTATAAGTCATAAGAACTTTTAAAGAAAATGTATCCCCATTTTTTATGTGTACAGTGTATGTTCAAGAGAATACTTCCATGTGCGTACAGGTGACACACAAGAAAAGAGGGTGTCAGTTACCCTGAATCTGGAGCAGTAGGTGGTTATGAAACTCCCCACATGGATGTTGGGACAGAAACTCAGAGATAATACTGTTTATCCAATAAAACAAAAGTCTTTCACAGATTAACAACAAGAACAAGACTAAATAAAGAAGTAAATAAATGATCCTTGGGAACATGATGCATCAATATTAAGATGCTGTGAATGGTAAATTTGCACCATATATTGAGTACAATCCAAAGACAATGCCCAACAATTTAAAACAGGAAAGCTGATTTCAAAGCTACATGCAAAGTTGAAACACTCAGAATGCTCAATGGGATTATGAAAGGATAGTACACACATTGACACAATGTGACTTCCATATTTACCCCAAAAGCTACAACAATCAAGAATGTGTACATTTGTGAGAAAGACTAAAGAGGATGGAGAGAAAAAGCAAAGAACAAAAGTAAAAAAATATAGTAAAATTTTAATCAAAAGACCAAAGGAACCTCAGCCAGGAAAAGAATGATCTTGACCAATGTTACCGACCTACCTATGATTCCATGTGTATAGAAATTAGATAAACACAGACTTCACAACTTTCACAAAATTAGCTCATAGTAACCCTTAAACTGCTATGTTTCTACCCTTTAGCTACTGATACTTCTTCCAGAGAGGTACCATGATCTTTACAAAGGGTGGTGAACTTCCCCAGATCCTGCTACAACTCTGCAGCCTTCATGTTCCCTTGTGTTTTCAGGCAAACCCAGCACCAATGATGCTCACACAGAAAACACTGTAGAAGAATAATTTAATGTCTGATTCCACCCACATAGATTATGTCACAAGATGTGGCATCTGCTCTATCTACTTGCCCAAAACCATGCAAATCTCTGCAGATCAGAACTTCCTTTTGTCCCCTAGAACTGACCTTCACTGAATCACACCATAGTGGCTGGCAGTAACAGAAAACTAAAAGCATTCTAATCATGTATTGCTGAAGGATGATCCCCATCACTCCCTTTCTACCATTTTCTAAACTGTCTGTAACATTTATAAGACAAACCTGAAAGGGAAAAGTAACATCCAGAACTTGTAGAAACCAGACCTTCAGTTTTCCAATCTGTCTTCCCAGATTCCCACTATTACAGAAGCAATGCTTGTATGTGCACACTGGACAGTGATATTACAAGCATCATAGCCTCCCATGCCAGGGTGGCAGAGCCTTCTCATCCCCAGGGAATCCACACTCACTAAGGCTCAGAGGCCAAGGGACACTGCCCAGGTCACCACAGGGACAAACAAAAACAGTCTGGCTTATGGCCCGTCCCAGTCCCAGCAGCTCAGACTCTGACAGCTCAGCCAACCTGCTCTTCATAGTTTGAGGACAGTGGCCCCCACACTCACCATACCATGGCTGTGGTCTTCCTTACAGCTTTCTACAGCAGAAGCAGAAGAGAATCCTGGAAATAACCTGTAAGCTCCCTCCCACTGGTGCTCCTGATGGCTAAGCCTTCCCAAAGCTCCTCATTAGTTAGGACCACCCAGTTGGACCTCAGGACATTAGCAGTTACCCTATTGGGTGAGCTGAGATCAAATGTCTCAAACTGCACAAACCCTCCCAGCTCTGCCCTTCAACAGTAGGGTCAGAGAAGACACTAGTCTGGGAAATTTGTAGTTTAATAAATAGAATCTTCCATTCTCCAGAGCACTTCCTGTTCCACTTCCAAGGCACAGGGTCCTTTGCATGCACATTTCATTACACACTCAATGCCCAGTGAAGCCAACCCTTTGCTTCAGAGCTGGGAGGTCGTGAAGCCAAACACAGGTCACATTCAAACAGTAACTGTTGTTAAAGCAGAAAGAGGTCATGGATTAGAACACAATGAAGGGGCTATGGGAGGGCTTGGAGCCAGAAAAGTGATAGTGAAAATGAGGTAATTATAATCCAAAAAATTATGTTGGAAAGTTGAAACAGGCTTTATGGCCATATGCTCCAGAGACTAGGGATGTGTACTAGAGCACACTAAGTACTACTCAACCCATTTCTCCCAGGCTGTACATCTTAAACCTGGAAAAGTCACATTAGGCAGGGCCACACCATTTTATCCAAGTCTTCTATTTAGGTTGAACTGGTATAATTACTGTAATTTGGTTTCACAAAAATTCAGTTCTTTATCCAGATTCTTGATTGTCTGGTCTGTGAAATACAGAAATGGCCAGTTAGGACATTTATGGAATGTCTAAAATCGAATACCTCACTACTCATTGCTACTGTCAACTCCTGTCACAGCAGAAAAGCTTTCACCTCCTTCTTGCCATCCCTTTCTGTGTTGTGACTATACCTGCTTTACTGTGGGTCAGTGAACTCAACTCTCACATAGGTCCCACTTCATTTGTAATTTCATAATGAAATCTAGAGAGGTTGAGGGTACTCATTCACTGGTCTATTTTCCATCTCACTGACCAGTCAAAGCCCAGCGTGGAAGGATTTGCAGGACTGTCTTCCCAGCACCGGGCAGCAGAGGCAGGATTTGGTGTTCAAAGCAATTCTCAATTACGTAGTGTGAGGCAAGCCTGAGCTACAGGAGACATTGATCTAAACCAGTGGTTCTCAACCTTCCTAATGCTGTCATGCTTTAAAAAAGTCTCTTATGAGGTGGTGAACCAAACTATAAAATTATTTTCACTGCTACTTCATAGCTAAAATTTCGCTACTGTTATGAATTGTAATAACAATATCTATGTATTACCATTGTCTTAGGCCACTCCGGTTAAAGGGAGCCTTGATGCCTCCAGTTGAGAACTACTGCTCTATAAACTTATATAAATAAATAAATAGATAGATAGATAGATAGATAGATAGATAGATAGATAGATAGACAGACAGGCAGACAAACAGACAGACAGATAGATATAACAACTAAGAAAAAATGGAATGAAATATTAATGGTTGGGAAACTTTGGAAAATAGTAACAGATTAGAGCTGTAATGTATTTAAAGAAAGTGAAATTTAAAAAATGATACCACTAATTAACTTTTTAAAGTGAAAGAAATAATTGGAAGAAGACTTAGCAGTACTTACTTTGCAACAGAGAAGGCACTTCCCTGCTAGAGAGAATGCCATTCATAAGACACTGCATGACTTTCCCATGTAAAGTGTTAGCTGCTGGGTGCTATAAGCTGACACATGGAGTTAAAGCCAATGGCCTGTGTCTCAAACCTCTGAGCTGACTTAACTGTGTCAACCAGGATTGCACATATCTGCATAGGAGAGTTCCCTAACTGGAAACTGAAGACTCAGTACTTCAAGTGACCCTCCCTAAATTGTACACCCACCAATTCTGCCTATCTTCATTCCCATGGAAGGAATAATACCAGGAGTTAAATTACAGAGAAAGTCTCTCCCCCTGCCCAGCAGGTCCTTTTTTATGATGGAGACCTCTGCAGCTCACTGCCTTAAACTCCAGCCCATGATCTAGCTATTGCCTACTCTGTTTCCCCCTGCAGTGTACACAGGACACTCTTCCTCCTCCTCTTCTGGTCTGAAGGGAGATGCCATGATCCACACACAAATCCTTTCCTGTTACTGTAATGGGCAGTCCACTATGTGACTCAAACTGGTTACTTTAGAACTCTGGTGCTACAAACCTGCAATCCAAGAATTCCTATTGCTTAGTCAGGACAATAGCAAAGGAAATGCCCTGTGGGGATACAGACAGGGTTCAAGTTCACCTCAATCTACATCAGAGACTCTGACTCAAAATAACTGTTCAAAAAGACTCCCCAGCTGTTCTAGACTTAAAATATGCTTGATGGCCCACCAGGACTTAATGTCAGTTGTGACCCTGTAATACCCCCTTGAGCAGCAGGTTAGAGGCCTATTTTCCATGGGGAGGGGGGCAGGGAATGGGGAGACCCTTTTGACTGGTTGCAAATTGGGGATTTCTCCTTTGTTATAGGAATGTGGCTGGTTAATCCTGAGGAAAACATTTAAATCTTATCATACTAATCTCTAAAAACATGGTAAGTGAGGAACCCAGGCCCCTACCTAGACCCCTGCCTTGGCTATTCTGCAGCCATGACAGGCTTCAGAAAAGACCCAACAGGATGTAGGCCCCTGAAACAGCACAATGTGCCCTTGAGCTCCCAACCTTGGGTCTACTTCTAGTTAGAGGAAAACCCCATCAGATGTCCCCATATAGTAGAAGAAGCCAATTAAAAGTTATAGCTGGTAGACTCATGATAAAGAAAAAATAGAGTTACCACAGCAACCGCTGAAAGAGCTAGTAGATTTCTTGCAGCTGCAAGTTAACCAGGGACAGCAACTCTGGATGGGAGGTTGATCAATCCTGAGTCTGTTCCTTAGTAGTCTGTAGACCCCAACACCCCTCCTGCTTTAACCAATAAAAACTGCCCCATTGCTACTCAGGGTCTCTCCTGCTCTGCTGCTGCATCAGGTGAATGGAGAGGCCCTAGTTAACTAGCAAGAATAAAAAGACTCTGCTTTTGCATCGAATTTGGTCTCTTGATGGTCCTTTGGGAACTCTGGGTACATCAGTAAGAGTACTACTTATCTTAGGGATATTGTGAGACCAAAATGAGCCATCTTAGAAATAAGACCAAAATGCTTTCACTCAAAAACTAAGGCCTAAGATTTCTCCTTCTAGGAACAGGCCAATAGTTACTGAAATAAGTCAGTGCAGATTCTAGAAACCAGGAAGTGTAAAAGTACAGAGTCACAAGGTAGTCACGAGGTAATGCCTGCTGGACTATGGAATGTCCTCTCCCTGGTTTCCAGGGTAACTGGCCACAGAAATGTCCCCACCTGAGGGCAGCCAATGAGAAATGGTGGTGGGCAACCACTCCCTTAGAAGTAAGATTAAGCCATGATTTCTACAAAGCCCCTAGAAGCGAGCCAATCAGAATTGTACCCATACTAGCACCCCTAAATGATGTAACCTTGTGATTTTTCCCTTTAAAAACTGAGCTTGCAGATAGGTGGGCACTTCCTCCAGCCTCCACTGAGTTGGATGTATTGGACGAAGTCTCTGCCTAGGCTTGTATTGGATATCCAGAATTAAACCTTGCTTTTGCATTCCGGCATGCTCGTCTTTGGTGGTCTCTCTGGGGTCACGATCTGGGCACAACAATATCTGGGAGACAGCCCTCTCTTAGCTTAATTCTACTTTGTGACTTAATGTCTCCTAAAAAAATGGGTAAATCCTTATACCGTCAGTTCTATTACCATCAATTCTACTTTTCTATAACATAATTTTGCAGTGGAGTGCTACTCTACACAGGAGATGCCCTTTACAGGCTCCACAAGATTAACAACAGACAAATCGTAACCTAAATGTTAAAAGTGCAGAACTTCTAAAGATACTAGAGAGACCAAGGCTCTCCAAGTTTGGCAAATCTGCTTTCCAAGGTGACAATACAAGCATTACAGGAGCCATCATTTCTTAGTGACATCAACAACAAGAATATTTCTAAGTTTTGTTCCCAATGCTCTGCACAGACACAGCCCAAGGAGTGAAGTTATTCAGAGACTGCCGCCCCAGCCCAGGAAGTTGCAAGGATCATGTAGGACACGCAGGACCAGGAAGGCACACATGGGACTCTCAGGGCAACACACGACGAGGCAGGGCCACACACAATGAGGCAGGACCATGCCTAACTCTGCGTCTGGCTGCTGACTCCCACGC
>CABHPR010137768.1:0-22109 GCA_902168415.1 Peromyscus melanophrys
TATAGCATGAATCTTAAATGGTCTTATTAATAAAAACAAACCTGGAGGGGGCCTCCCGGCTGGCGCAAGCCCGGGGACCTTGAGCTGCATGGCGGCGGCATGGGCTGGTGGCGGGGTCTGCTGCGCTCGGTGTGGGGCTCCCTGTCGAAGGAGGTGAGGGAGCACGTGGGCACGGACCATCTGGGGAACAAATACTACTTCATCGGCGAGTACAAGAACTGGAGAGGTGAGAGCGAGAAGCGGCCGCGGGTCGCTGCGCGTCCGGGGCAGGTGGCTGTCACTGCAGTCTGGGGCCGGGCCTCGGGTGTCCTGGCCCCTGTCCTGGGGTCCGAGGGCTTGGTCGTTGCTTTGGGCGACAAAGTCTGGACCGAGTCCTCCAAGATCTGCCAGAGGGGTTTGGGGAGCATCGGGAAAGACTTTGCGCTGGTGCCCAGCCTGGTCTTTAGCTCCCGGCTGTCCTCAGAGTTTACCTTTCCCAGTGGCGCTGTGGCTGGGGCGCTCGCCCTGTTTGTCGCCATCCTTCTAACTCCGAACTATCCAGACACACTGATCTTTTCTAATTAGCAGTTCCCGTTTCCTTTCCAAGGAGTCTGTGTCCCAAGACCCTGTGCAGGTCGATTTCAGAAACATCTCTAAAGATTATTTTCAAGAAGTGGAGCGTGTTGTTTGGGGGAGTGCTCCATTTTAGCCAGACAGTGGTGGCACCTGCCTTTAATCTCAACACTCCGGATGCTGAGGCAGGCGGAACTCTTGAGTTCGAGGCCAGCCTGGTGTACAGAGCGAGTTCAAGGACAGCCAAGGCTGCACAGAGAAATCCTGCCTCGAAAAACAAAACAAACAAAAGAAGGAGGTGTTCCATTCTTTTTTGTTTTTTTGACAGCACCCCACATAGCGGCTTTCACAATGTCTTCTATTATTCCCTGTTGCTCCATTATAGAGTCTCAGACGTGGGAGAAGAAAGAAGTTAGGGTAGAACCTCAGCTCTGACTGAAGTAGCTGAGAGACAAGTCATTTATTCTCACCTTGTCTCAGTGGTCTTACAGGAAAGAGATAGTAGTAGTGTCACTACTGGGACACTTGAAGACCCATCCAGCACTGTTTCGTCCACTTCTCACACTTATTAACTATGTTAAATGTTTATATAAAATTGTTTTACTTAGCTTTTAAAAAGATTTTTTTTTTAAGATTTATTTATTTATTATGTATACAGCATGTATGACTGCAGGCCAGAAGAGGGCACCAGATCTCATTACAGATGGTTGTGAGCCACCATGTGGTTGCTGGGAATTGAACTCAGGACCTCTGGAAGAGCAGTCAGTGCTCTTAACCTCTGAGCCATCTCTCCAGCCCCTAAAAAGATTTTTTAAATTTTATGTGTACTGCCTGCATTTATGTGTACACACTACATGCCATAAAGGTCAGGAGAGGACGTTTCCTGAAGTGGAGTTAAGGGTGGTTGTTTAGCCACCATGTGGGAGATGGGATTTGAACCTGGGTCTTCTGTTAGAGCAGCAATCACTCTTAACCTCTGAGCTATCTCTCCAGACCCTGCTTAGCCCTTTTCTATAACTTACAACCTTGGACTTTTTTTTTATTCACTGAGCGTTTAAATATGCTGCCTCTGCTTCATGTAACTAGACAACCCCTGATCTGATTTCTGACTCAATGGATTGATTGCTCTGCATTTTCTACAAGTTTTATAAGTGAAAATATATAGTAACTCTTCAGGTTTCTTTCTGGGTTCTTAGGATAATTATTCTGAAATTCACCCTCCTGTGTACTAAAATTGTAACCCTATGCTAATGTTCCAGTGTGTGGAATGTAATGTAACTTTGCTTATCCATTCACCCATTCAGAAATCTTTGGATTATTACCAGTTTAAGGCTGTCACAAATGAATTTTTAGCATCCATGTAGATAAGGCATTGTACAGATATAATGCTTTCAGTTCTCTTTTTAAAAGGTCTACAGGGAGAATGGCTGGACCAACCGGTAGGTGTATGCTTCACTTTATAAGAAACAAAATGACTGTGGTGGTGCGTGCCTTTAATCCCAGCACTCAGGAGGCAGAGGCAGGTGGATCTCTGTGAGTTAGAGGCCAGCCTGGTCTACAGAGATAGTTCCAGGACAGCCAGGGCTACACAGAGAAACACTACCTCAAAAGGGAAAAAGAAAGGAAGGGAGGGAGGGAGGAAGGAAGGAAGGAAGGAAGGAAGGAAGGAAGGAAGGAAATAAATAAATAGACAAAGTGATGTTACCAAGCTGGATGTGGTGGCGCACGATTTTAATCTCAGTACTCTGGAGGCAGAGACAAGCAGATCTCTGTGAGTTCGAGACCAGCCTGGTCTACAGAGCAAGTTCTGGGATGGCCAGGGACACACAGAGAAACCCTGTCTCCAGAAACAAACAAACAAGCAAACAAACAAACGAAAGTCAATGATATCATTTTATATCCCCACCAGCAATGCTGAAGAGTTCATTTTCTTCATGTTAGCTAATTAGTTGGTACATAGTGATAGCTCAGTTTTTTCTTTATGCTCATTTTACTGCTAATGAATTGTTTTGTTTTGTTTTGTTTTCAAGGACTAAGGAAATGGCTCGTTGTGTTACAACACTTGTTCAGCAGATATGAGGATCTGAGTTTGAATCCCTAGCACCTACGTGAAAAGCTAGACATGGCCATGTGTAAGCTAGGCACGGCTGTGTGTAAGCCAGGCACGGCCGTGTATACCCGGCAACCCCAGCATTTCAGGAACAGACAGGCAGCTCTGAGGGATGGGTGGTGGATGGTCAGGCTTCCTAGCCAGTAGGCAAGTTTCCAACTCAGAGACAGTCTCAAGGTAATAAGGTAGAGAATATAAGGAAAACACCTGCTATTCAGCTCTGGCCTCCACATGTGTGTGTACAGGTGTGTACACTGGCACACTCAGGTGCGTGTAATGCACACAGCACTCACACACTGCACAAACTCTCTCTTCAGATTCAAGTGCTATAAATTGGAACACATTTCACATTTTGACCTGTCAGAGATTCATCTGACCTCATCACAATCAGGATACAGAACAGGTTACTACCTTCAATATCTCCCACATGCTAATCCTCAGAAGTTATTCTTTCAGTTCGTAACCTTGGTAGCTGATTATTATGTCAATTATTGTTCTGTCGTTTTGAGACTATTACACAGAGAGAGTCATACCGTATGTAACTTTTTGAAAATGGCACCTTCTATTCTTCATCATAACGCCTTTGAGAGTCATTGTATGTATCAGTGGTTTGTTTTTTTAAATGTATATATAATTGTGTGTATATATATATACATATATACATATACATACATACATATATGTGTATATATATATATACTGTAGTTTGTACATTTACCCACTGAAGACCATTTGGGCTGCTGCCAGCTCTTGGTGCTTTGGATAGAATTGCCATAAACATTCACGACTTATGTTTTCATTTCTCCAGAGGCATGGCTGATTTTTAGCCTTTTTTATCACTTAATTTCCATATAAGCTCAGTAGCTCCAACTTGCTCTGTAAAATGTAAATAAAAAAATACTTACCTGGCTTTGCAAGACATTTTTGGAACTCAAGAGAAATAAATTAGATAATGTCTTCTTAAGAGAGTGAGATTTGATGGCACAGTCTACTAGAGTTGAATTTGGACTTGGTTCTTTGATTTCTTTTATCTCTTGTAGCTTTCAGCATAGGGAGTGTGCATGTATTTTATTTGTTTAGAAGTTTATTCTGTTTGATATTATGAAGGGTACTTTTTTATTGTTTTGTTTTTTGTTTTCTTCTTTGAAGCAGCCTCCCTATGTAGTTTCGGCTGGCCTGCAACTCACTGTGTAAACCAGTGTGGCCATGAACTCAAAGAGATCCACCTGCCTGTTGCTGGTTGTTTTTGCTCTTTTGAGGGGCCCTGCCACTCAGCTCCCAAATAAATCACACGAGGAGGCTTATTCTTAATTATAAATATCTGGCCTTAGCTTGGCTTATTGATAGCCAGCTTTACTTAAATTGTCTCATCTAGCTTTTGTCTTTGAGCTTTTACCCATCTCTATTTCTGTATGCCTTTCGTTATTTCTTACTCTGGCTTGCTGTGCAGGTGGGTGGCTGGCCCCTGACGTCCTCCTCCTCTGGCTACTTCTTTTCCTCCCAGATTTCTCCTTCTATTTATCCTCTCTGCCAGCCAGCCCTGCCTATTTTTTCTCCTGCCTTGCCATTGGCCATTCCGCTCTTTATTAGACCATCAGATGATTTAGACAGGCACAGTAACACAGCTTCACAGAGTTCAACAAATGCAACATAAACAAAAGTAACATACCTTAAAATAATATTCCCAACACCTGCCTTTGCTTTTCCAGTGCTGGGATTTTTATTTAGCTTTACTTATTATTTGTGTGTGTGTGTGTGTGTGTGTGTGTGTGTGTGTGTGTGTTCTTATGAACATATATCTGTGTATGGAAGCCAGAGACCAATGTCAGTGGCTTCTTCAGGCACTGTCTACCTTGTTTTTTGAGGCATGGTCTCTTGAACCCAGAGCTCTCTGATTCAGCTGGATTGGCTGGCCAGCATGTCCTAGGGATCTTCCTGTCTCCACTTCCTCAGCCCTAGGATATAGGTACATGCTACAGAGCTGACTTTTTACATGGGTGCTGGGGATTTTAACTCAGGTCCTCACACTTGTACAGCAAGCCCTTTACCCATGGAACCATCTCTCCAACCCAGCTTTAAAAATTCCCTTTGTAAGCTTAATAGTTCCTTGCTGTTCTCTGTTAGCCCAGAGGTTCTTTTTGTAAGTGGATCTTGAAATTGTTTTCTCACATGAGCTGAAATATATTGATTGACCTTTTAACATTAATATTTACTTGTTTATTTGGTTTGTGTACATGTGTGGGCATGCCCATGCCACAGTGCACTTGTGGATGTCAGAAGACAGCTTGGGATGTCGGTTCTCTCCCTCCCCTTTGTGGGTTTGGAGGTTCAAACTCAGGTCGTCAGGCTTGGAAGCAAGTACCTTTGCTTTTGGAACCTCTAACTGGCCATGGCTTCGTTTTTAGACCTGTTTTAGGCTCACAGAAAAGCTGATTGGAAGCTCCTAACAGCCCCCCACCACCACCACCACACTGTGCCATTGCCAGCATCTTGCATTGGTGCCTGTCCCATTTTCTCCCCCATTTACTCTCTAGTGATCTTTAGTTTTTACTGTCTTGGTAGTTTTACTCTTTCAAGATGCCATCGATTTGTAATTATGTAGTATATCGCCTTTTTAGAGTGCCTTTTCACTCAAGAATATGCTTTTACATCATTTCCTTTTTGCGTGTGACATAGTCGTTCTCTTCCTTCCTCTCTTCTTTCTGTTGATTATATGTTGAAATATGTTGATTGACTTTTTAACATTAGTAGACTTTATTTTTGTGTATTTATTTTTGTTTTGGCTGTTTTAGATTTTATTTACATTTATTTTATGTGTTCGGGTGTTTTGCCTGTTTGTATGTCTGTGTACTATGTGCATGCAATGCCTGAGGAGGCCAAATGAGGGTGTCAGGTCCTCTGGAGCTGAAGTTATGAACTGCCGTGTGGGTGCTGGGAACTGAACCTCAATCCTCCAGAAGAGCAGCTGTGCTGAGCCATCTCTCCACCCGTTTTCATTTCTTTACAGTTCTCTCTCTCTCTCTCTCTCTCTCTCTCTCTCTCTCTCTCTCTCTCTCTCTCTCTCTGTGTGTGTGTGTGTGTGTGTGTGTGTGTGTGTGTATGCCTATGTATACCGCTAGTATATGGGTGCCCACAGAGGCCAGAAGAGGACATAGGATCCTCTGGAGCTAGAGTTACAGGAGGCTGTTACAGGCTGTTAGAGGTGATTGTTACAGTGTACTGATCTAAGTGAAGTTTCAGACCTATTGATGAAACTTTGATCCAATTTCTAGCATAGCTAAGGCCTCTTTTATTTATAAATTGGATTTGGGAAGATAATTAGGTAAACGAATCAAGGGTTTTATTCATTTGAATTTTACACATTCATATTGGAACACACATTAGAAATATACTTTCTTCCATTTCTCAGTGTCCCATAACCTCCAGTCTTTTCCCTGTCATTTTCGTGGGCTTAGTTTAACCAGAGTTATCATTCTTTCATATTTAATGTCTTTACAACCACCACCTAGGTAATAGTCTCATTTTAGACACGGGGCTATCCTTTCCTTTCTCCATGTTTAGCTGAGCTTCCTGTGTCTCTGCCTGGGTATAGAATGGGTACCGCAAAAGCCATAGTAAGTGAATTACCTCCTGGTCCACAATTCTAAAAGTCAAAACACAACAAACCACATAGATGGATGAACTAGCTCAAAGAATCTTAAGATACAATTCAATAAATGAGTCAAATTAGCCTTGGAGGAATAAATATTCTTACCAGAAATAAGAGTGCCTATCCATGGCGTAGCCACCCTTAGTGTGGGTCAGGTCTGGACCTGCCTTTAAGACCTGCTAAATTGAGTTGTATTACATCATAAAACTTCTGCGTGCACACTTAGCCTTACAGTTTCCTTTTAGAATCATTATCTAATTATTCAAAACCTGCGTCATCTGTTGTGTGTATAGAAGATTCATTCATTAGGAGATCTCAGCCTATTTGCATGTATTATTTAATGGATTACCATTAATAGAAACAGATATGGAGAATCTGAAAAGTGAACAACCAGAACTGAAAGTCTAGTTTCTTTTTTTAGTAAATAATTGGAAAGTGGTAATGCAGTTCTCTGGAATGGGGGACTTGACTCCTCAGCGTTTGGCACTAATGAAAATATTTCAGTTCTTCCAGCAGATGGCAGCATTGTTCCAAAAATCAAGGTTGACAGTTTCATTACTTTTTACTTTAAACTGATTTGAATGACTGCCTCCCACACACCCAGGCAGGATCAGAGTATTTATTTACCTAACCAGCAGCAGCAACAACAAAACATAATGAAAAGGAAAACAGAAATACACAAGATGGACAGAGAACAATGGACAATATGGCAGTAATAAATACTTTGGTGCCAGTAGTTTTTCTCCGAGATTTCTTTTGTTTTAGTTTGTTGGTTTGGTTTGGTTTGGTTTGGTTTGGTTTGGTTTGGTTTGGTTTTGGTTTTTTTTGTTGTTGTTGTTTTGGTTTGGTTTTTTTGAGACAGGGTTTCTCTGTGTAGTTTTGGTGCCAGTCCTGGATCTCACTCTGTAGACCAAGCCGGCCTCGAACTCACAGAGATCCACCTGGCTCTGCCTCCTGAGTGCTGGGATTAAAGGTGTGCACCACCACCACCCGGTGTTTTCTTTCTTTTTTAAAAAATTATTTCCTGAATTTCCCTCAGCTGTGTATGAAGTTCCTACACTTAAATACTAATAGTATTTTGGCAGAAGGGGAAAGACCCACTGTTTGCCCTGTGGCTTTGAAATGAGATTAAACAACTGAATCCTAATCTTGATTCTCCTATCAGGGGAGTGTGGGATCTTTGAGCTGAAATGGAAACTAATTATAGCTGATTGACAAACTGTGTCATATCTATTTTTCATTGAGGCCAAAAGTATTTTCTGGAAATGAGTTGCCAGCTCTGTCTTTGAGGGTTTCATAATTGCTTTACGCTAGAACAGTAACGTCAGTGCCAGTAATGATCACAACATCTAGTAAATATCGTGTGCTACACTCACTTGGTAACATTTGTCGGGAGATACTGCATTCGTGGGGAAATTACAAGAATTAAGAGAAATGGCTTGGTTAAAGCCACTCCATTGTATCGTGTTTACCCAGAGCCCAGTTTCTCTGACATTTTAACTCAGATGGATACTGTTTTCCTAACTTTCAAAGAGCTGCTCAGGCCAGCAAGTCTTTTCTGCTGCTGCTCAGGGCTAAGTGTAAGTTACTTTACCAGTTACAAAACTGCATTGATAACTGTTAGGAGTCACAGTTGAGTGATGTCTGGGACTGAGAAATAGCTTCAGGCTTCATTATTCAGTTGTTAGAATTTTTTTTTCTATTCTAAGCTTTTTTCTAAATCCATTTTTGCGAAGTGGTGTGGGGAATATATACATTTAGAAAATACCTTGAATGGATTTAAAAAAAAAAATAGCTTGAATAATTTCAATCAGGCTGCCTGTTTTAACTTGCATTCCAGCTGGTTAATGGCTCCATCTTGTGGTTCAAATGACAAACTGCATTCTTTGCCTAAAATGCCGATTAAGGAGTTTTTCCAACTTAGCTGAATACTTCACATAGAGTTATTTATACTGTCTTATTTATTAAGACATAAGTCTCATTAAACATATATTGTTGTATCTGCGTCTCTCTAGGGCTTTGCTCTGAAAACCATTCCCCCACTTTCTAATGTATTTTCTGTCTTTCCTTCTTCAATGTTGGTTCCATCTTAAGATGCCTTAAGTTCCAGAAGCCATTTTTATAGTGATCTGCCTATGAGTAAATAGAACTCTTAAATATATGAATTTAGCTGCTCATGGATATACACAGCATTCAATAACTTTTTTTTTTCTTCCCTGAAACAGGGTTTCTCTTGTGTAGTTTTGGTACCTGTCCTGGATCTTGCTCTGTAGCCCAGGCTGGCCTCAAACTCACAGAGATCCGCCTGGCTCTGCCTCCCCAGTGCTGGGATTAAAGGTGTGTGCCACCAACGCCCGGCTCAATAACTCTTAAAATATGTATATATAAGGAGTTGAATGATGGTGATGTTGGGAGAAGTTTGGGATGAGAAGTGAAATGTAAAATCTTCAGGAAAGTTAACACCTGATCACAGCTGTAAGATGATTGCTAAAATCAGGAATGAATTAAGAATTGGTCTGTCTCACCATCAACTTTGCTTAGGTTTCTTTTGGAAAAATTGCATGTAGCTATGCTGTTCAAGGTTATGTTGACATATATGTGCATATTGTGTCTAATTAACAAATCATATTTGATATTTTTAAAAAGATAATTCAGAGATTCTATTTTTTAGTGGAGTAAAATTTTTTTTACATTTTATTTGAAAATTTCATCTATAAGTATTGTGTTTACATCATCTGCCCTTCCCGCTTCCCCTTCCCTCTCCTGCCTTGCCATCCTCTTCTCAAATTCCTGGCCTCTCATTCTTTTTTGTGTGTGTACACACATACACACATATACAGCCTGCTGAGCTCATTCAGTGTTGCTCACATGTGTATGTGTTAGGGCTGACCATTTGGACCTGGATCATCACTTTTACAGAATGTGTTCCTTGAGATCGCACGCTCATGTACAATGGGACATGAGCATCTCCCCTTACTCCCCTCTGTCCTGACACTCTTCTCCATTAGCACATAAAGTGACAGTCACTGTGGCATTTCAGACCTTGTTTGTGCTGCTGCTGCCCTCCCCTCCTGCCCTCTTCCTGTCCTCCGTCAGAGCCCTCCATTTGCTTCCCTGGTGAGTGTATTCTGTTGCCCTCTTGCCCACTGCTCAGGACCTCTCCCTTCCCCTGGTGCTCTTTCAGGCCTATGATCTCTACCCACACTCACATCCATGCATAAAAACGAAAATCTGCGATTCCCTATGAGAGAAAACACATGGTATTTGTCTTCTGAGTCTAGGTTACTTACTTACTTTGCTTGACACAGTAACTTCCAGTTCCGTCCATTTTCCTGCAAATTTCATTTTTCTTTACAGTTGAATAAAATCCCATTGAACAAACATAGCACAATATCTTCACTCATTCATGTGTTGATGGCCATCCAAGCTGGTCCCATTTCCTACCTATTGTTGAGTATGCAGCAATAAACACAGAGTGTCTCTCCGTGACTTAGAGCCCTTGGGGACATGTCCAGAAAATGCCCCCCCCCATGTTTGTTGAATAGTACTGATTTATTTTATTTAAGATTTATTTGTTTTATGTATATGAGTGTTTTATGTGCCTCTCTCTGTGTGCTGCATGTGTGCAGTGTCTGAGGAGGCCAGAAGAGGGCATCGGATTCTCTGGAACTGGAGTTAAAGACAGTTGTGAGCTGCCATGTGGGTGATGAGAATTGAACACTGGTCCTCTGGAAGAGCAGCTGGTGCTCTTAATTGCCCTGCCTCTCCCCAGCACAGGACTCTGGAGTTTTGTTTGTTTGTTTGTTTGTTTTGTTTTTATATAATATTTTGACAGTTATGATAGTACAATATGACATCCGTAAGTCACCTGTCTCTTGAGAGTTGGAAGTGTTTTTTTTTTTTCAAAATTTGAGGGAGTTATTTCTTGTGAACATTTATAATAATCTTTATTCATTATTGTTTGAATTACTTTTCATATTTCTAGCCTGCTGCACTATCTTTGGCCATGTTCTTAATTAAAAATTGATAGTGTTCTTGTAATTCTTACTTTCTTAGACTTTGTGAAGCTATGGTATGAAGCATGATTTAGTATGTGTTTACGTTGTAGAATAACTAAGTTAAGACAATGTGTATATGGACTCATATAATTATTATTTTTCTTTTTTATCGTGAGAATACCTCAAATCCCAGAGCAAATGTCAGGTTTATAATGTGGTTCGGTTTTGGCCCGAGTCACCAAGCTGTGCAGTAGAACACTTTGTCCATCCTGCCAACCCCCCAGCTCCCAGCATAACTCACCAGCTCCTTATAAGCAACATTATTTTATGTATCTTTGAGTTAATCCTTTTTGTACTTCACATGTATGTGAGACTGTGTTGTATTTGTCTTTCTCTGCCTATCTTATTTTTTTTTTCGAACATATTCTCTTATTGTTTGAATAGGTATGGCCCCCATAGACTTATGTGTTTGAATGCTTGGTCATAGGGAGTGGCAATGTTAGGAGGTGTGGCCTTGTTGGAGGAAGTGTGTCACTGCAGGAGTGAGCTTTGAGATTTCATATATGCTCAAGCTATACCTAGGGTGGGATAGTTCATTTTCTGTTGCCTTCGGATTAAGATGTAGATAGAGCTCTCAGCTCCCTGTCCAGTACCATGTCTGCCTGCATGCTGCCATGCTTCTCACTATGATGATAATGGGCTAAACTGGTGAAACTAAGCCAGCCCCAATTAAATGTTTTCCTTTATAAGAGTTACTGTGGTCATGGTGTCTCTTCACAGCAATAGAAACCCTAAGGTGTTCTCCAAATCTGTCATTTGGCTGGTTCCACTCCCTGCATAAGCATACTCACACAGCACCATCAACTGGGGACCAAGTGTTTAGAACCTAAGAGAGACATTTCTCATTCAAACCACCACATAATATCCTTTGTTTATGATGTCCCAAATGGTAGAATTTATGACTCCCCTTTAAAATGCTGAACAATATTACATTATGTATATACACCATATTTTCTTTATTCAGTATCTGTTGATGATAGACATTTAGGTTGAATAATACTGTGTAACAGGAATGCAGGTGTTTTGGTCAGCTTTGTGGCACCATCACAAAACATATGACCCAGGCTGCTTATGAAGTAAAAAGAGGTTTATTTTACCTCATGGTTCTGGAGCTATAAGTCCTAGATTGGCCAGGCAGCCTCATTAGCTTGGCCCTCTACTGATGGAAGTTCATCATAGTAGGAGCATATATCAGACCAAGCAATCACATCTTAAGGCAGAAAGGTGTGGGATGTACCAGCAGGGTCCTGTAGTCCCTTTCAAAGGCACACCAAAGGCACTTTCGTGTGTGTGTGTGTGTGTGTGTGTGTGTGTGTGTGTGTGTTTGTTTTTTAGAGAAAGCTGTGTTGGGAGGTGACAGTTTGTATGAGCACCATCATCTGAGGTTGCTGGTTTTGTCGTTCTGTTTTTTGAAGTGAGGTAAGAAAAACAGTTTAAGTATCATTCTTAGGATTTTCGTTTAAGCAGTTGCAGGAGAAGCAAGATTGGAGAGGACAGACCACATCTTCAGTCCATTTGAGGTTCCATTTGAGATTTTGATTAGACATCTAAATAGAGATATCCAGAAAATTGTAAAAATGAGCCTGGAACTCAGAAGTCTGCTTTGGAAATAGAGATTTGCGAGTTGCTGACAAGGACCAGAGCAGGTGGTTAAATTCAATTATAAATGGTGGCTTGATAGTATTGCTGCTTGTCAGTTCGCGTTGTGGCCGCTGAGACTGAAGATGATGGAAGGCTGGCTTGTTCTAAACGGACTTTGAGGACAGGATCTAATATCATGTCTTGAGTTTCCGTGTATCACTTTGTTCAGAACTGTGGCATTAACTTGTCCTTGGGAGACATGAACAGACATCCGCTCACTTCAGATATGGCACTAATGACAGAACAAAGATGTCACCCTGTCCAAGTCCAGCTTGTTGAGTCATCAGGTTTAACTGGGGTTCCCTACAGGATTACAAGTGATGATGCGTGGTTAACTTAGGGGCAGCTAATCCACTCAAGAGTCTCTCTCCTCAGCAGCCATTAGCCACCTATATGTTTATTATCTTAATTAATACCATTAATTAAAGGGATGTAGCCATGTCAAGTCTAGAGCATTTTATAACAGAAAGTGATAGTAAAGGGCTCTGCTTCTAAGTAAATAAAAATGCTAATTGTTTTTAAGTGAGTAAGCTCTTTTTAAAGATGACATCACGAAGTATAAGTTCTTTAATTTTATTAAATTGATTTTATAATCTCTATTTACTATACTTCTTGTTTTGTTGTTTCCTTTTGGTTTCTTAAGACAGGGTCTCACTGCATAACCCATGCTGGCCTGGAACTCCTGATGTAGACTGGGCTGGTTTCAAACTTGTAGCCTTCCTGCCTCTCTCATGAGTGGTGGGTTTACACCACACTCAGCTATTTACCTTAATTCAAGTATCTAATTCAGTGAACTTTGATTAGAATGTATGTGATTGTTTTAGCTTCTCTTAACCTGAAGTCAAAGCCTCTGGGTATGTGTGAATGCCTCCTAGTCTTCATTTCCTTAAAACTTGCAAACTCTCCTGAGATGAAGTTTTTATAATCTTTCTGTTGTCTGCAACTCCAGTGATGCCCGTGTCTAGCAGGTGTTTAGTGAGTGCTCACTAACATAGAGGAGATGGACCTGGGAGGGAGACTTTGACTCATCTTGCCTCATTACCTTGCTGGCAGGGTTTCCACTGCCCTCTCTTGAAGCAGAATGCAGAGGAAAGCAGTCCCTTTGAGGGTATGCAAGCCCTGAGTGGTGTCCCTGTAGCCCACAGCATTTCCTTAGTATTTTACCTTGGACAGTTGACATTCTTTTGTTCAGAGTCCTGGCAGTCTGTCCTCGAGACTGGATTTTGTAGATTCAGTCTCTGTATGTCCTTATAGAGCGTTCAGCCTCATTCCAGCCTACTCATGGTCGGTACATTAAAGTCATTAAAGTGTACATTAAAGTCAGAGAAGCCGCGTCTAGATGACTGATCTCCCTGGTAAATGTCACTTATTGTGAGCTGTAAATAAATGCATCAGTGCTGTTTAGTGTTGAGAACAATAGGGAGTTATGAACTTGGTAGAACAGGACTTCCTGAAATATGATTTAGCTACTAGGTGATTAATAAGAATAAAAGAGGGAAAAGAACAATTTTCTGTACTTTTTGGAGCACTGTAAAGATTAAGAACACATCATTTGTATTTGTTCCTATGCTTGTTCTTCCTTAAAATGATCTGAAAATTAGTCTCCAGGAAGCTTCAAAAGCATCTTTGGGGGCTGGCTGGATGGCTCAGTGACTGAAGTGCTCGCAGCCAAACCGATGATTGGGTTTGATACCTAGAACCCAGAGTCAAGGACAGAAGAGACTCCCGTGAGTTTTCCTCAGACCTCCACAAGTGTGCTGTGATGCATGTGTGTGTGCTCACAGACATACACAGAAGAATAAATGTAAATTACAATTTTTAAAAATGTTTAGATTCATTGCTATGGCCTAGTTCCTCAATTCATAAACCTGGAGAACATAAGTGATGCGCAGTATATACACTCACACAACTTGCAGTAAAGCGTTTACAACAAAGACCTAAATACAGGAGAGCGTGTTTCATGTGGGCTGGATGAGCGGTATGAATGTGCTAGTGACAGGTGTGGGTGCCCATGCTCCTGTGGTAAGCTGCTTCTTGGTCCGTTGCTCTAAATTTATTGACTATTGCCTAAGGTGGTCCTGCAAATAGAAACTTGTGCCCTTTTTGGACTGCCATTCCTTCTTTTACTATCTTTCTCCTTCAGGCAATGGCGACCTGAAGAGAAAGAGATTAGAAATTCTACTGCAGGGCTGTAGAAGTGTATGCTGGAGTGCCTGAGATTGATTGGTGAGACCCGAAGGAACTTCCATTTTCCTTCATGTCAGCTCTAGGAAGAGGGTGCTGAAAATCAGTCAGCCCAGAGTATCACACCTGGAAAAGGTGTAACTCGGGTTACAGGTATGATTGCTGTTTGGAAAGCATGTAGCCAAGCTGATGGGAAGTCTTTGATCTCAGTAGGATTTCAGATCTAGACCCTTAAACATTTGAGCACTTGGAGAAATAGTCAGTTTAAGGAGATAACCACAGACGAGAACTGAAAGTTCAGAAGTCTTACTACAGGGATCCAGGACTGTTGATTGGGGAATGAATACTCTTCCACAAATGGTACTGAGACACCATTGCAAAAGAATAAAGCTGCAAAAATGAACACCATATGCAAGATGGATCAACTGTTCACACAGGAGTTAAGCTTATGAAACATCTAAAAGTAGCACTTGTGGGGAACCCTCCATAGCCTTGGGCTTGCCGGGGCATACTTAGACAGGATTCCTAAAGCACAAACAACAGTCACTCAGACCTCATCAACATTCAAAACCCATATTCACTGAAGACATTGTCAGGAAAGTGAAAAGACAACTTATAGAATGGGAGAAAATACTGGAAAATCATAAAGTGTGTTTAGTATCAAAAGTTAGAACTTACGTAACTCAGGGATGGAAAGACTAATGACGAGAAAGAACAAAAGCAATGCATGTCAGTAGACCTTTCTAGATGATACACAAATGGCCAACAAGCACATGGAAACGTGGTCATCTTTCATCCTTGAAGAAGAAGAAATCAAGAAGTTTACAACCACTGTGATTTCAAAGAGGACGAGAAGCAAGTTAGGCCTGGTGGCACAGGCCTATAATCCAGCTACTTGGGAGACTGAAGCAGGAGAGTTATGATTTTAGGCCTGCCAGGGCTTCAAAGTAAATTCAAGGCAAGCCTGGGTTACCTAGGGAGACCTTGCCTTGAACCAAACAGTCACTAATTAATGATAATAACAATAATGATTAATTAATGATAATAATAATAATAAAAAAAAAAACAAAGGGCTAGGTGATGGGAATGTGGCTGAGTTGTAGAATGCTTGTCTGGCATATGCCAGGCTCTAGGTTCAAGCCCCAGTATTGAAAGAAAAGAAAATGGTGACTAGGGCATAGGAAATAAGAGCTCTCTATGGTACTGGTGGGAACTGATGATGGTGTACTGCTGGGGAGGTGTTTAGTGGTCCCTCAGGGAGTCCAGCATGAAATCCCACACAAGTCAGTCTATAACTGGATGTGTATCTAGACAGAAAGTATACTCAAGCAAATGCCTTAAAACAATGTTCATAGCTCCACCATTCACAGAAGCCAAAATGGAGAAGCATCCCAAGTGTCCATCAATGGAAGAATGGATATATAAGATGTGATGTGGCTTGTGTGTGTGTATGTATAATGCAGCATACTGAGGCATGAGAAGGAATGAAGTGTTGATATATGCATGCTGCAGTGTGGATGAACCAGTGAGTGTCCTGTGCAAAGTGAAAGAAACCAAACAGATTCACACTGTATGATTTCATTTATATAAAGTAGCAGCCTAGATAAATACACCGAGACAGAATGTAGCACTGGAACTACATGGAACTGTGGGGCAGGAAGTGGCCGCTTACAACTATGGTCTTTTTTTCTTCTGGGATGACAAAACTACTTTGGAACTAGGTAAGGGAGGGATTGCACTGTGAATGCACTTTTTACCACTGGATTTTCCACTTTAAAATAGTAAAATTTATGTTATGTGTATTTTACCTCAATTAAATATAATAAATCAACCTGTAATTCCAGCTGCATGGGATTCAGTATCCCCTTCTGTGCTCCAAGGACACTACACTCAATACACAAGCCCACACACAGACACACTTATATGCACGTAAAAAAGAAACAAAATAATATATGAGTACGAGTTCTAGCAATGTGGCATGGCCATCTAAACCAGATCAAGACAGGAATAGATGGGATTGGCAGTGAATTAAAAGTATTCTAAAGAATGCAAACTGTTTTCTAGTGAGACTTGTATAATGGATGATTTTAGATACTAGATTAGGCCTAAAAATGGTAAATTCCAATCCCGCTTGACACACTTAAAAAAAAGTGAACAGTTAGGTTGTATTAATAGGTGAATAATGCTGTTCATATTAGTATTTGTACTGTGTGTTTTGGAAAATTATGCTGTGGAATATCATTTTCATGACCTATTTAGCCAAAGTTCTTTAAAAATCAAATGTTCTGGGGCTGGAAAGATAGTTCAGCAGTTAATATCACTTGCTGTTTTTCCAGAGGACCTGGGTTTGTTTCCCAGCACCTATGTAGTGGTCCACAGCCAGCTAGAACTCCAGTTTCAGGGGGTCTGATCCCTCTTCTGGCCTCTGCTGGCACCAGGCACACATCCAGAGCATAGACATATATTCAATCAAATCACCCATACACATAGAAAATAAAAATAAAAATTTAATGTCTTACTAATATAGTTTACTTTATTGTAAGTTTTTGCCTTTTATAACAGAAAAGCTGATAATGTTTAGAATTCTAGAAGAATTTTATTTTTTTTGGTCTGGAATTCATATAATAATTTTTGGCAGACTAAATAAAAATGATAGAGGACAGCATAAAGGAAAAATTAAAATATAGTTATAATTGCTTGCTAAGGAGTATAATAAAACTTTTTGAGGAATCTGTGCTTATGTAACTTGTCAGCATTAAAAATTTGCAAATCTTCACAAAGCTGAGCAAGCAAAGTGCAAGTCCCTTTCAGTGAGGTGTGTGTGGATTTAATGATAAGTGTGTACTGCATGGTTCCATTAACGGCACGTGGGCATTTTGCTGTCACATTTGAGAAGTTATGTTGAGAGGGGGAAGCTCAGCCCTTTGGGTTCATCCACCACCAAGTACTAATCATTCAGCACTTTCTAAGTGGTGCTAAGTAAAGCTAGTGCTTTACTTGTAAATTACCTTATTTTGTGTTTAATGTTAATAAATGTTGATAGAAAGTCATACAGATATTAAAATAAAATCTTAGGTATGTTTCTCTAATGATAATAAAAAGTAAGAGTCAAACTTAGGGTTGGCAAGATGGCTTAACTGGGAAAGGCATTTTCTGCTAGCCTGATGACCCAGGCCTGGATTTGAGCCCCGCGACCCACACTGTAGAAAGAGAACCAACTCCTACAAGTTATCCCCTGACCTCTACACACATGCCATGGCATGATGCAAAAGAATGTGTGTGCTCATACACAATAAGTAAACAAATGTAAAATGTAAGTAGAAAAGCCCAACTTACTGAAATGAAAGCGCAATGCTTCCTTGGAGTTGACCCTTTGACCCTCCATCAGCCTCCAGTGTGGAGGAACTGGGACCTCTGTGTACATCGTCAACCTGTCAGCCACAGCTTTTCACGTGGCTCTTTGATGGCTCATCCATCAGCTTCCTCTGACATCCCATGACCAATGACTGCAGAGAAGGAGCATCTAGCATACGTAGAAGTTTGCGGAATAGCGTGCTTTAGGTCATCTATCAATAAGATGCCCGGTCATGTTAACAGAAGACTGATTGCAGCCGGCAAGGGAGGTGCTGCAAGTCAAGAATGAGGAATAGAAACAGCACAGCGTGAGTTTAAATAGAGCTTTGGAAGGAGGCAGAGGGACAGAGTGTGACTTCTGGTCCACTTCTTTCTCTCGTTCTTCTGTGAGTCATTACTGTATCACACTATGGCCTTTTTCTAATGACAGACTCTTTGGGCATCCAGCCACCACATGATACTACTCTAAAGGTTCTATTCTTCTCCTTCCTTGGCAGAAACACCCCAGGGGAAGAAGCCAACGCGGGCTCCCCATTCCCAATTACTTCCTAACTATTTCTCCTATCCCATATCCCCAGCTATTCCCCTCAAGGCTTTTCTCTCTCTAATAAGTCCAGATGGGCCCACCCTCCTTATACTTTTGCTTTAACGTTACATTTGTCTTCCTATGTATTTAATGAGCTCTTCCCCACTCCACAATTGCCTGCATTTAAAAATGATTGCAAGAATGCAAAAGATTTGCAACAGTTCCCCGTGCAACTTTTATTTCTAAAATAAATACTACTTATAAATACCATCGTGAAGCTTGTGAATCAGCATTCCAGACTTGTAATTGTGCCCATGTGCTGTCTGCTTTCCATTAATATCTGGTGGCATTGCACTGAACATATTTTTCTCACCTGTGCTGTTCTGACAGTCGGGTAGGCAGACTATTGGTCTCAAGGTAGTGAATCGTTATTAAATATAGTTTGGTTGGAAGCTATATGTGATAAATATTCGATCTCTTTAGATATTAAAGCTTATTACATTGTGATGAATGATTTAATAAATAAAAGGAAGTCAGACTTTCTGTTACCACTGCAAAGTCTTATATTAGAGACATTTTTCCCTTTGTGTTTTTCTCTTTTAGACACTAACCTCAGGACTTGGCATCTCAGGCATCATCCATATGCCCTGGTCAGACCATCCTGTAACATTTCTGTTTGTGGCAGGACCATCACTGGTCCAGTGCCAGCTCAGGTTATCTCTAAAAATGAAACAAAATGGCAAACCCTGCTTACTTTGTTTGCCCTGGA
The DNA here is from genome assembly GCA_902168415.1 of Peromyscus melanophrys. Lineage (NCBI taxonomy): Eukaryota > Metazoa > Chordata > Mammalia > Rodentia > Cricetidae > Peromyscus > Peromyscus melanophrys. Next base: position 18,844 of record CABHPR010137768.1, read on the forward strand.
AAACCCAGATTCTCTCCAGCTGGATTGAGACATGGAGGAAATGTTGATGGGGAGATGGAGTGGATGTGTAGGATGGTGGGAGCCTTGGCAGTGGATCAGCTCTGGCAGTGGACAGGGTGGGCTAGGAGAGGACCAGAGCAGTGCTGCCGCTGTCCCCTTTCCAGCTCGTTCCTTTAGTCCCTCCTCCCAGGGTCGCTTAACTTAAGTCACCATGGCCTTTTCATTCCCTGCTCTGTGAGACCTTTGTAGTCCTCGCTTAAGATCAGGAATGTGGTCTTGTTTAATATCCGACACACTCATCTGTTGGATTAGGGGAGGACGACATTCACCCCTAGTCCTTTAGGGTATTAAGAGTATTATTGCATATTCATTCTGATTTAAGATTCTGAAAATGTGGTTTTGTATTTCAAAATCTATCACGGTTTAATCATTGCAGAAGTTCAAGGGCATTGGAAAAAGGATAATTTATGGTTCCTTTTTCCTCTCAGCATGAATAACTTCAAATTCAGTGAAGTGTTGCTTAGGCTTTTCTTACCCAAATGGTGCACTTCTCTGACTCACTTCAATAGTTGCCTATTTCCCCTTTCAGAAATGTCTGTTCTCTCACCAGGACACTAAAACACTGTGCAGATGTACAGTTGGATACAATGATGCCAATATAATATATGCACTGTTCAATAATTTATTTTGTATCTGGAGTGATGCATCTGTTTCCTTCTTGTGGGAGGGGGTTTGAGCTTCGTTTTCAATGTCATTTTAGGTACTGGTCCAATTCTTCCATCCAGTTAACCAAAAATGAAAATTTCCATCTGTTCAATTGCCATTCAGAGGAATGTTTTATCTCTGAAGCACATTATGACAACTAAAATTGACAGCATAATCAGTCTGAGTTTTTTCTCTCTCATTCCTCTTCATAGTCTCTTGAGCTTTAACAAGAAAGGAGTCCTTTTTTCTTTTTTTAATAGCTGCCCAAGATTTAGGGAGCTGCTTTCTTCTCTCCAGTAGCTATTGACCAGCAGAGCATGAATGACTGCTGTCCACTATTCAGTGCTTCATTATATTTTTTCTGTCTATTAGTAACCCTACTTGTTAGCTAAATGCTATTAACACAACAATATAAACATAGAGTCCTGTTTCTTAAGAGTAAGTGTCTGTCAGTACTATGTGTCTTCCATCGCACTCCCAGATTCTCTCCAATTGGAAGGTAGAGTTATAGGCTGGTCTTTATTAATCAGTATGTACTTTAAAAAAAATCTAACCAAGGATATCTTTGTAATATACTTCCTGTAATTTTTTTCTAATTTTAAAGACTTAGAAATATTGTTTCAAATAGCTTCATTGCTGAAATAGCAGGAATGATTTTTTTTCATACTGTTAACATTCTAATTTAAATTAACCAGTTAATGGGAAAACATTCATATGTAATGAATAAAATATAGTTCTATGTACCAAATGCAGAGCTAAATCACTGGAGGAGCAGCAGGATGAGGATAAAATACCTGGGCTTGTGATGATTTCCTAGTACACTATAAACACCAATATGCTGGGACCAGCTGTGCTGAACCCTAGAGAACAATTGCTCTGGATAGCTGATTTTTTTTTGAAATGTCTATACTTTAATAAATACCTCTGGTACCTGTACTCTTTCTTGTGTTCTCAAGGAAATACGATGCTTTGTACAGTAATGACTAGCACTTTGCTGTCCTACACAATATTTGCACCACAGCCCCTTGAAATGTGTTGAGGTCTCTGCATTTGCATGGTTGTACACGTTCAGTTTGTCTTTTGTTCTCCCTTGTCCCATGCTATTGGCTTATAGCTTTCCCATTGCCTACCTAATGTTCATGTACCTTTATGTAACAACTATGATGTCCTGGGGATGAAATCAATGAGTTAGAGTACTATATTGCAATTATAAATTGTGCTAACCAATGGGAAAGGTACTGCTTTAAAACTGTAGGAATTAATGTTTTCTTAGGATATAAAAGCCTGGTAGAACAGATAACCAGCTGTAGGCTATTCAATATATGGAGCATTTTAGCAGCTTGATTGGGAAACCTGTTGGAATATCCTATAAAAGGATAAAGAGCACTCTTGAACATTAAACATTACCACTGAAGGATTCCAGCTTTGTATTAGATTTTTTTCTGTAATAACATGAAATATTTGTATAGTTTATGATAGGTTGAGTAAATTTAAATGTAGGATCTTAGGACCTGAGAAATTTGGTAATTAAAATTGTAAGTAAGAATGTCTCATTACTTATCAGTCCTATGAATGGTTTGTGGGGTGGGGGAGAAATAATACTAAAGATATAGTCATGTACTTTAAGAGGAGTACAATCTATTACCATCCCCGTTCTCTCTTTCCCTTTGTTGTAAATTCATTTTAAGCTACTCTCTTTAACAACCTAGAAGAACAGAGAAGTTAGGGAAAGAGAAAGAGGGCTGAGAGGAAGAGGTTGCTGGAGGACGTGGAAGGAAGATGGTAAGTAGCTGGAGGGAAGGTGGGAGGGAAGAAAGATGCACGCTCTGGAAGAGTGGTCATTTGTAGAGGGTGGGAACGAATTGCTGTAGAATTTTGAAGTTGTGTTCTCTTTCTTTCATTAGTTCTGGGGAAGACTTATAAACAAGAACAAGCTTGTGGCTCTTGAAATCAGAGCAGGATTGTCTTAAGATGGGAAAACGGTAGGCAGGATTGGGAAGGCACTGTGGAAAGATGAGTGGTAGGAATTGCTTTTGTCCTTTTAGGTACTCACATACTGTTTCTGTTATTCTGGTACCTAAAAGTGTAAGGCTTGAAATCTAAACTGTTACTTTATTCAGTGAGCACATATTAATAGTATATTTTACATAAAGCAGTGTAGGATGAGGAGGATACAGAAATAAAGCAGATTCAGTCCTGACTTTGCCGGCAGTCTAGGATTAGAAGCTGAGTTTGAATCCTAGCTCAAGCATTCAGTAATTCTTTGATTCATTCACACACATTTATTGAATACATACAATACACTTGATTTTTGATTGTAAGTGATACTCGACTTTGGCAAAATATAAAAGGTATATGCTCTATCATTCTCCTTTTAGAAAACATGGTTGAGCAATGTTTTCTAAAAAAAACAATTTACTATTAGATAAAAAAAATATATGAATGCTATGGATCTGTGAAACAGATATATATAGAGAGGAACGTGTGGGTTCTACAAGATAGGGAGAGGAACATGTGGGTTCTACAAGATAGATAGGGAGAGGAACAAGTGGGTTCTACAA
>CABHPR010137769.1:1518-12347 GCA_902168415.1 Peromyscus melanophrys
GAAATGCTCATCTCAGAGTGGCCAAGAAGCAAGATAAAGAGAGAAGAGATGAGGTTTAACAACCTCCTTCAAGGGCTCAGCCACAGTGATTTGACTTCCTCCCATGAGGCCTCACCTGCTAAAGCTTCTACCAGCTTCCAGTGGCACCACGAACTGGTGACCAAGCCTTTAGAAAATGGCCTTTAGGGGACAAAGTCAAAATCATAGCATTCTATGACTTGAAAATTATTTACATAAGACACCCACACACATACTATACAGAATTAAGAGGAAAAAAAACCAAACAAATAGAAAATACTGGGGCCCTACATGGATATCTTACAAATTTGTGTAAGCATGGTCCTTTCCTTCTATGCCTATACCCTGAGGCACACAGACTTGTCACCAGGTAAATATGGAGGTACAGGCAGTTGGCCTAACTTCCCAAGGAATTAATAAAGACAGGGGACTTGGGAGTGAAGACAAATTTTGATACAAACAGAAGAGTTTTAGAATGAGAAATATCTCAACTTCAAAAAATGACCTTGTGATCTGAAAATACGAAGATCCTGTAAAAACATAGCAGGAGGTAGACAGATGATATGAAACTTTAAAAATGCAGTCATTGTTTGTCCTCATGGACTACTGCAAGGAAGGCAATATTATTTAAATGTCTGTAGGGGACCTGCTGGAGAAAACTGAAATTTGATCACAGCCAGAAAGTCACTGATTGCTCCTTCTCTGACTCAACTTAGAGTCCCCCAAGGTCAAGGTTACAGGAACTTGGTTGGCAATGAGAGTTCTCCAACAGAGCAGACAAATGAGTCAAGATACTTTAGTCCAGATCTTTTCACTAACATTAGGGTCTATTCAATATATCATATTCAGTGTGTTTCAAAAACTATCCAGACACATTCAATAGATGGAGAATTGTCTCACACAGAAATTATACTTGTTTACATAGTATATCCATTCTAAAATATGACTAAATGAGGTTTCCTGCAGCGTCTACACTAGAAATAGTTTTCAACCATTTGTGCTCATTTACATCATTGAGAAGATAATCTTCATTCTAACTGTTCTTAGCTGCACAGTCCCAACGTCCTCCTGTTTCCCTGAATATGGGTGGCTGCTGGCTGCTTTTCTAATCTCAGGGGATTTGTCAGGTAAGCTGTAAGAAGCCCATTGCCCCAAACTGCTTATGTTGATATTCTTACTCTCATGCTGTTGTATTTATGAGTCATTTTGGAATCTGGATTCCTATGCCCGAAACAAAATTTTACATTACATTCACACATGAAACCAGTGGGACCTCTTTGTTCCGTGAGAAGGCAATTCAGTTAAACCACGGTGATTAAAGTAGTGAAGTAGCTGGGCCTGCTCCAGGAACGTCCTAATCCTTGTTTGAGAAATTCTGACATCTCTTTTGTCCCTGCTGTCCCCACTCTGTCCCAAGGACATTGCATAGGACAATTTTCACATTTGTTGCATACAAGCAGCCATGCTCTTCTTTTCATGAGCGTGTGCACAAAGCCATTCTCACAGTTTTCTTCCCTACTTTCTGGTCCCTCTTCCAGCTCCCTCTTTCCACCCCTTCAGCTATTTCATTCTGCATGTCCTCTTAACAGCTCAGTTAATCATCTGGGAGTTATTTTTTCCTCAGTCTCTCACGGCAGCAACTGGCTGCTGGGATGCCATTGTCACATGACTCCATTAAGCATTTCTCTCAAAATTTCTGCAAACATGCTGTTGTCTTCTACAAAGGACAGCCCTACTGACCTTCTTTACCTCTGACCTTGTTGCACATCTTCCTGAGTTCAGCCACGCTTTCTGTACTTGTTACTATTCTGCTCACTGTGACAAAATACTTTGACAGAAACACTTTAAAGTAGGAAAGATTCATTTTGGATCATGATTTCAGCCCATCATAGTGGAGAAGGATCTACAGTGGGAGAAGGAGCCAGAGGTTCCTTCATATAGAGTCAGGCAGGAAACAGAGAGAGACGGAGCATAATGTGTGCCTTTTCTTTTTAATGTTGAGTAATATCCCACTGCATGACTAAATCGTATTTTGTCTCCTCACTTCAAATGGACATGTGGATTCCTTTTGTATTTTTGCTGCTGTGAATAAAGTCGCTATGAAGCTAGGTGAACAGCTATCTCTTCTGGTTCCTGCTGCCATCCATTCCTCTGGATACATGGCCAGGATCAAAACTGCGGGTCATCTAGGGGAAGTTCTATGACTTACTTGTTTTAGAGAAATGGCTTTTTTTTTTTAACTCCAGCTGCCTGCCTTTCTATACCTAGAGGAAGTTTGATTTTCAGAGGTTGTTAAATGGTGAGGAACTGATATTTGGTTTCCTAAACTCACTGTCTGGTCTTTGGAGAGCAGGTGCACTATAGTTTAGATCTGGCTGTTCTGAATGCTTGTTTCCAACACTGGAGCCTTTAGGAGGTGTGGCCTGGATGACAGAAGTAAGTCACAAAGGGTGGGGCGTCCAGTGTTTATACACCCACACACACATGCCAGTTGTGGCTAAAATGGCCAATTTAGGGCTGGAGAGATGGCTCAGAGGTTAAGAGCACTGGCTGTTCTACCAGAGGTACTGAGTTAATTCCCAGCAACCACATGGTGGCTCACAACCATCTAAAATGGGATCTGATGCCCTCTTCTGTCATGCGGGCATGCATGTAGACAGAATACTATATACATAATAAATAACTAAATAAATATTTTTAAATGGTCAATTTAATGTAGTATATATCTTGTCTATTAAAACAAATAAAACTTCAATGCCTTTAGCATAAAGTCCAGATTCTTTAACAAGCTTTAGGCTTCTCATCACCCCTATTTCTCCATGCCCTGATCATGATATTCTCTACTTAGGAAGTGTCATTTGATCAACCCACATCTAACCTTTCTCCGACAATCTGAGGAAGGAAGGATAGCTGGCTCTTTGTTCTCATGAATGGCAGTCTGCTGGTAAAACCTTTGAGAAATGTATCCTAATATCTTCTCCAGGCAGAGCAGCCCTCTCCTGACACCAAGCTGACACCTCACAAACAGTGAATTAATTAAGAACCTTAACAGGTACTATTATGCAGATAATGCTGCGAGAGCCATTATCTCTTCATTTTACTTTTTTCTATCAAAAAAAAGGGGGGAATAGAGGCAAATGACAAAACCTCAAAATAATTGTTTTCAAGTATTGGCACTCAAAAAGTTTTCACACAAGGCTAACTAAGTCCCACATTAGAGGGACCTTTTACTTCAGTAAAACTTTTGTTGTTGAATGAGAGAATAATAGGAGTGAGGAACCTGATGTCTTTGACATTCCCAGCCAGGCAAAGACATGGGGTTCTAAGATTCCATAGCAGACGTTCTCTGAATATTGGACTCAGTCATTTTCTAGTACATTTCATCTCCTAAATGAAAACAGCACAGCAAAAACCTGATGGGTTTGATAAAACTAATGTAAATGGAAAGCAGTGGCTTTGCTTAGGAGACGACCTAACGGAGCTTTGTTTTGTTCGTCATGTCAAACATGCTCATGATACTCTACAGTGAAGCTCTTTTCCCAACCATGGAACTAGAGACGATTTGCTGTTTACCGGTTATGTGTTTAAAAAATTGGGTCCCAAGCAACTTATCATATAAATGTCACAATCACTGTCCCAGATATGATCATTAGTTTTAATTGTCAGGTTGCCCCAATCTAGATCACATGGGACAGAGTCTCAGTGAGGGATTGTCTAGATCATGTTTATCTGCTGGGTTGCTGTGGGGTTGTCGTGATTGACTAAATTAAGGTAAAAGACCCAGCCATTGTCCCATTCTCTGCATTTGGGTCCTAGACTATGAAGTACAGAGAGAGGTTGCAGTACAGGTAAGCAGACATGCATTTATTCTCTCTCCACTCCTCTTGACTGTGGATCTGACTAGTGGCCTCAAGTTCCAGTCTTGACTTCTCTGAAATGGTGGACTATAACCTGGGGTTGTGAGTTAAGCAGAAACTTTCTCCCCAAGGTTGACAGGGTATTTTATCACCACACAGAAATGAAGCTAGGATACCGGGCACACATGAATGGGAGTCTACATGTATAAAGACACAAATTTAGCAGAATAGCCAAAGTAGAATGAATTGCACTACTACTCTCTTACATTGTTTTAATGTCAGTCTACAAACACTCAAGGATCTAAGTCCTAGTCAGTTTTTCCCCATTGAAATAACTACTTGCACTGCCAGGCGGTGGTGGCACACGCTTTTAGTCCCAGCACTTAGGAGGCAAAGGCAGGCAGATCTCTGTGAGTTTGGGGCTAGCCTGACCTACAAAGAGAGTTCCAGGAAATCCAGGGCTTTTACACAGAGAAACCTTGCCTCAACAAACAAACAAATAAAACAACAGAAAAGAAAGGAAGAATTATTTGTGAGTAAGAAAAGAAAAACTGAAGTTTACATTGTATATGAGACAGTAAACAGCTATGAGCCACGCACTTAATTTGTTCTATATTGAAATAATAGCTCTTTTCATGTTGTGTTAAGATAGTCCCTTTTCTGAAATATACCACAGGACTCGTGGTTGCTCAAGAAGACACTCACTAGAAAGAGCCTCAAAGGCCCTTAGGAGTACCCACATTTTAATATAAGTTCCCTATACTAGCAGGCAGCAAGGTCCACAGACATCCAACATTCTTGTGCTGACCACCTATACTTTCTCTCCTTCTTTACAGAAAACTAAGACATTTTGGCAGAGGAATTGTTACCTGCTACCATATGACAGTGCAATAATTAAAATGACCTTTATACCCAGTGTTTGATGCAGCATGGGCCATTCCTGAGTAAGAAAGACATATAGGCAGAGAGTTGTGTGTTTCTATTTCCTAGATTTGTAATGAGTCCTTCTTTTCTAACAGAGCAAGCTCGCTGGCTGTCACACTGAACCTCTTCTCTGTAGGCAGTTCCTCCATATCTATATGTGCCAGAAGCAGTAGCTATAATTCAGCCGAAATAGAAAGTTCTATTTGCCTCTGTTTGTGGTGGTATTGTGTTCCCCAAAATATTGTGTATGCTAATAAACTTATCTGGGGTCAGAGAACAGGACAGCCACAATATTAAACAGAGGTTAGGCAGTAGTAGCACACGCCCTTAATCCTAGCATTCCAGAGACAGAAATCCCTCTGGATCTCTGTGAGTTCAAGGCCACATTGGAAACGGCCAGGCACGGTGATACACACCTTTAATCCCAGAAAGCCACACCTTTAATCCCAGGGAGTGGTGGTAGAAAGCAGAAAGGTATATAAAGCGTGAGGACCAGAAACTAGAGGCATTTGCCCTGGAGAGGCATTTGGCCTGGGTAGGCATTTGGCCTGGTTAAGCATTCAGGCTTCTAGCAGCAGTTCAGCTGAGACCCATTCTGGATGAGGGCTCGGGGCATCCAGTCCGAGGAAATAAGACCAGCTGAGGATCCAGCGAGGTGAGATAGCTGTGGCTTGATCTGTCTCTCTGACCTTCCAGTGTTCACACCAATAACTGGCTCAGGTTTGATTTTATTAATAAGAACTTTTAAGATTCATGCTACATCTGTTTAATTGATTGATATGCCAGACTATTAGATGCATCCATTTGTTACTCCTTAGACTGTAGCATTTGACATCGCTTATTAATGTAAGTAGGATTTTTTATTGAACACTTAGTATATGCCCGATTGTGTGTTCTCCATTTGATATGGACTATCTCATTCAGTCCTTGAAAAAGATCCTACAAAATGATTTTACCTCATATTCCCATTTTCAGCTATGAATATAAGGCTAGGGAAAACTAAATAAATTGGCTCAAATTTTCTGTTGAAGAGTCTGGAAGAAGTCATATTTGGCTCTATAACAACCTCAAACCTTGAATTCTTTAATAAGTCATTTCTTTATTCAAGTAAAAAAGATCCTGTTGCTTCATGCATTTACCCATTAAATGGTAATGTGCATATATTTAGTAAATATTATTCTTGGTAAGCCTTCTATTCAGTATCTGAATTCTTTATATTTGTGTATGTACACTTGTGCATATGATGCTGAGGACTGAACCCGGAGCCTTGTAAATGAAAAGCAATCATCATAACCACTGACCAGTATCCTGCCCCCTTGCCTGAATTCATATAACCAATCATACCACCCTTCCTTTAGAAGTTTCCTTCATTTCTTTCTATACTACCTGAGAAGTCTCCTAATTGGTATTTTAGAAGATGCATCTATGGCATTATAACTGGAATCCCTGAAGGTTTTCTGGTTGTCCTTAATACCATTTCTATTTCTATACTGCTTTCATACACTTGTATGGAATCTGTAACATAGTGAGAGCCCATGTATGGAATCTGTAACATAGTGAGAGCAATAGTTAATGTTAATTGCAAACTTACAGAATCTATAATCACCTAGGAGATGGGCCTATGAGTATGTCTGTGGGCAATTATATTGATTGTGTTAGTTGAGGTGAGAATATCTACCCACTATGGTTGGCACTATTCTCTTGATAGCATCCTGGGATGTGTAAGTGGAGAAAGTATTCATCTTTCTGCTTCCTGATTGTGGATGTGATGTGACCATCTACTTGAAGCTCCTGCTGCCTTGACTTCCCCACCATGTTGTACTGTGCCCTTGTACTGTGAACCAGAATAAACCCTTTCTCCCTTAAGTTGCTTCTATCTAGGTATTTTATCATGTCAATAGGAGAAGAAACTAAGACAATACCTTTGGCAAAAGCATATGGACATGGATAGATAGAAGGAAGAATGGATAAACACATTGGATAAATGGATAAAGCCTGAACCATGTATGATTCTTGTTCCTAGAAAGTTATTTTTCAAAAGGAAAAAGGACATGGAGACATAGTTGTAGAATATGTGGCAAAATTAAAAGTCTTTATGAAAAATAATATTGAAATTTCATCTGTACAAACGTAATTTATTCTCTTGCCCTACACAATACCCTAATTATCATCAGAGTCTATGATAAAGCCAAGAATGAAACTAATCATTCACCAGAGGCAGGGACTATACCAAAGGGAAAGGAAGTGTATCAGCAAAGGAACGAGAAAAGGAATATGGTTAAGTGTAGGACTGGAGCATTTAGGAAAGCTTTAGAAAATACCCATATTTATGAAGCAAAGAAAGGTAAAAGGAAAGCCAAGGAAGGAGATTGAGGGCATGAGAAAGAGAGACAAGAGAGGAGAGAAAAGAATCATGGATTCTGTTCACAGAAAGATACCTGCTGTGTGTTCATTACATGCTAAGCACTGGCCCAAGTACTAAAAAACATAGCAACAATGATGTTTTGAATGGAAAACATCCCCTATAGTCTCAGGCATTTGAATCCTTGGTCCCCAATTGATGGTACTATTTGGGAGTTTAAGAAGGTGTGGCTTTGTTTCAGGAAGTATGTAACAGAAGGCAGGCTTGGAGAGTTTAAAGATGCATGCAATCCCCAGTTCACTCTCTCTGCTTTGTGTATAGTTCAAGGTATGAGCCTTCAGCTTCCTGCCCTTGTGGCAATGTCTTTTATCCACCAGCATTGATTCTATCTGGTGGAACCGTATGCCCAAATAAACTCTTCCTGTGATAAGTTGCTTTGATGATGGTGTTTTATTGCAGCAACAGGAAAGTAACTAATACAACAACAAAACAAGAAATGACAAAAAATTCTGCCCACTGGCCTGACAGCATCATGGAGGGAAAAGACACCAGGACTCGAAGAAAAAGTGTTCAGTCAAGTGTACACTAAGTGGAAGCATGAAACGTGCTAAAGATAAACAAAAGGAAACAGAGCAATCGATGAGAGGCCAGAGATGAGGACTTTGAATGTGAAGACAGATTACGGAAGGTGTTAGATAGGAGACACCAGCTGTGCCACTGCAGAAGGACCTTTCAGACTGAGGGAACAAAGGGCACTACAGAGTCCTGAAACAGGAGCTGCTTTCACATGTTCTACAAGAGCACAACAGCCAATGTGGCTGGATCAGAGAGAAGGACAATGAGGAAGCAGATAGGGAGCCGATGGTGGGTACCACTGTAAAGATAGGATTGTACTTAAGACAAGATGGAAGCCCCTGAGGATTTTAAGCAGGCTGGTGGCATCCCTACCTCATACTTTAACCTCATCATTCTGTCTTCTCATTTGAAAATGACTGGATGAAGGTTGTATCAGTTATTCTTGCATCACTGTGATGAAAACAATGAACTAAACCACATATAGAAAGAAGTTTATCTTTGCTCATGGTTTCAGAGGGTGCAGTCACAGCAGAGAAGGCATAGCAGAGCTGTCTGTAACAGCAGGAGGCTGCTCACGTCACAGTAAAACAGAAGCAGCCGACAAGGTCAGAATCAGAGGTGGATACAGCTTTCAAAGGTCCATCCCCGGAACCTACATTTTCCTGTCAGACACCATCTTCTAAAGGTTCCATGGCCCCACAAAAGAGCAACTGCCTCTCTAGAACTTTGCTTCTTCCTATTCTCATGTGGTCTTCATTTATCATGGTCTCCTATTCCTTGTTCTCCCTCTCTGTTCTTGATCCAGCTGGGGTCTCCCGCTCCCCCAAGCTCTCTTTCCCTCAACCCTCACCCTTCATTTCCCCCACTTATGTCCAGGTTGATCTCAGTCCTCGGGGAGGCTTTGCCCTGGAGGATGTGGGAATGGGGGGTGGGCTGGGGGGAAGGGGAGGGGGGCGGGAGGGGGGAGAACAAGGGAATCCGTGGCTGATATGTAGAACTGAATGGTATTGTAAAATTAAAAAAAATAAAAATAAAAATAAAAGACCATTAAAAAAAAAAAGAGCAACTGCTTCAGATCAAATGCTGAAGACGCGAGCCTGCAGAGGACAGCTCAACTTCAACCCATAACTGAATTCAGGGGGCACCTAAAGGAGGAGCCTCTTGTAGTAATCCAAACCGGAGATGGAGGTGTCAGGCACGGGGGCATTAACATGGAAGTGGTTAGAAGCTCAAATTCTAGAGATAATGTGCAAAGAAAGCTGTCAGGATGGCTTATGGATCAAATGTGGAGAAGAGAGAGAGAGGAGAGCAACAATGCACCAAAGTGTGAAGCCTGGGCAAGTGGGAGATAAAGTCCCCACCCTTTAAAGTAAGAAATCCCAAGGAGAGGTGCATCAGGGAGCATGTCCACAGTTTAGTTCGGATGACTGGAAATCCCAGTGACTAGTCCAGAGTCTGATCATGGGTTGTATAATTTGTAGTCACAAATGAAGAACTGGGGACAGCATCAAAACACCGATGCAGAGTGCTAACAAAATGGCTTGGTGGCTAAGAGTGATTGCTGCTCTTCCAGAGGACCAGGGTTCAGTCACCAGAACCCACCTGCTAGTAATCCCAGCTCTAGAGGATCCAGCTCCTCATTATGACCCCTGTGTGCACCAGCATAAACATATACATATAAATCAAAATAGAAACAAAACTTTAAAAATATTCTATAGGGACAAGGGAGTTTCACAAATAATGAGGGAATAATCGGGCCAAACACTGCACACTGCAATTTCAGTAATGGCTAATGTTGTTATGTTTCTTGGGTTCCATTGAGGGAAAACAGTCTGGGCTTTGTTACCAAGGGCAGAACTTGACTAGCCATGGAGAAGACTGTGAGGGGTAACAAAGAAAACATTCTAAGAAGGCTTCAGTTAGATGCAAGGAGCAGGATAGTTATTAAACATCCCACCGTGTGAGTTTGATAGAAAACGCCTGTTCAGTGAGTATTATTTTGTAGAGTAGACTTAAGATCCACCCTCCTCTACCCTCTTTCCCATCATAGAGCTAAATAGGGGCTGCTGGAAATGCCAAATAACAAAAGCTAAGCAAATGAGTACATTAAAGCCATGAAAAAATAGGAGGTAGAAATTTGCAGCTAAAATTTGATTAATTCACTCCATTACAAAGGGACATTTACATACCAAATAATGTAGTACAATTAATGGTCTCATTAAAATCTTTACTCACAAATTAGATAAGGGCTGCAGGGAGGTGGGGGAGAACTGGATACAAGAGGAAGGAGAGACCATTTCCCAAGCCCTATTTCACTTTCCTGAAGTCCAGATGGCAGATGGCAGTGAGAAAATGCATGTCCTCCTCACCTACCTCTGTTATACTTAAGACTGTGACCATCTTTTGTGAGTGAACAACTGGATCTTTCTCAAGTGCTTCTCCCATGGGAGACTGGCTTACAATGATTCATTTTTTTTCTACTTTACAAGGATGTGAAAGTAATGTGTGTTTAGCATAAACCTTACTGAAAATTTGAATTTGGTTCTTTTCTTAAACAAGTGGCATGGGATAGAATACTCTTTGGTGATGCTGGTAGCCAACAAACCAAGCTCTCAGCCAGCCAGTTGACCATGAGGTAAACAGGCAATCAGGATCCTCAATTCCTGGCCTCATACAGTTAGTTATCTGAGATATACTCACTGCATTTCTATATAGAATATTTTTAACTTACTGTTAAGTAGGGCTAAAAGCCCATCACTAGTTCAGGGAAAGTTGTGGTTACATTTGAATTATGTTTTAAAGCAAGACATCTGGGAGGCTAGGGAAGTAGCTTAATGGAAAAAGTACTTGCCACAGAAATGGATCCTAGCACCTCTTCATGCTGGGTGTTTATGGCATCCCACCTGTAATTCACACTCAGAAGGTGGAGACAGAGATCCTCCGAGTAAGCTAACTAGCTATAAAAGCCCTTACTGGCAAGCTCTGAATTCAGCTGAGACCCTGCCTCTTTGGAAAAGATGGAGGATAATCTAGGAAGATCTCAAAACACACACACACACACACACACACACACACACACACACACACACACA
>CABHPR010137769.1:18264-29613 GCA_902168415.1 Peromyscus melanophrys
TGTGTGTGTGTGTGTGTGTGTGTGTGTGTGTGTGTGTGTGTGTGTATGTTTGTGTGTGTGTGTAAAAGAAAGCAGAGAGGTAAATCAAAGCTAGAAAAAGGTAGTGATGAGAGTTGGCTATGGGGCTGGAAGAAGTAAATCAACATATTTTGCACTGACTTTTTAACTTCGCTAAAGCATCCATCTCCTCCTAGATGATATTTCATTAAATATGCTTATTTATTCATTTACTGGATTATCAAATGTGTAATGATGCTGACAATGTGTCAAGATTTGTTCTTGTCCCTGGGGCTATGGGTAGTACACAAAATGAGTTAAAACTCCTACTCTCAGGAGGTATTCACTCTAGCAGCAATAATGGTGAACACACACACACATAGAAATGAATTGTCCGATAGTGCCAACTATCAAGGAACAGAAAGCAGAGCAGGGATGCAGAGGGATAAGGGGAAGCCCTCCACTGTAGAGTAAGTCAAAACAGAAGGTGTCTGAGCAGAAATCTGAATAAAAGAGGAAGGGCACAGGGCAAACAGCCATGGTGAGAGTTTGAGGAAGGGAGAAAGCAAACATGCGGAACCTGAGTGCAGAAGAGCCTGGGGTGTTCTGGGAATAGAAAGCCAGTGTAAGCACTGGGTAAGCAGAGAGAGGAGCTTTAAGAAGTGGCTGAGGCAGAGTGCAGAGGCTCCACGTGTCTGTGTGTGAATCTGTATTAGGGTTTGTATTGCACCGGAAGTAATGCAAGGGTTGGGAACTAGAGTCCTGTGCTTCAACGCACGCACACACGCACGCACGCACACACAGTTTCACTGCCATTTGTAGAATAAACCACAAGGGAGAAAAATCCAAAAGGAAAAGAACAGGCTATGAGGATAAATTCAACATTTAAAGATGGAGGAGTCTTCTGCAGAAGGGCAAATGTCTAGCCAATATCAATACTACCTCTGCAGCCATTTCCTGTATCCCCTTCCAACCCTAGCTGGATGCTGGCTCTGCTATGAGACCTCAGATAGGCTATTTCACTATATCCATGCCTCAGTTTTCTTAACTGTAAATATGAATGATAATATTACACTCTTTAACACTTGTAAGAACCATATGAGTAAATCTAAGTAAACCACGCCTCATAGTTGGCAGCGCACAGTAGAACCCATGGAACAACTCATTACTCTCGTTGCTGGCTTTATAGGGGCTCATGATTTGCACTTGCAGATCCTCCTTTTCTAGTGCATGAAAACACTTTAGTATGCAGGACTGTACTGCTGACTTCTTCCTGGAGAATCAGTATGAGACTGTGAATGTCCAGCATTCAGTAGGTATGTGTTGAAGTGAATCATTGCCAGGATGACACAATCGGTATATTCCTGAAGGATCATAGAAACCAGGAAAAACTACTCTCATTTTCCTTTAAAAAATAAATTTAAAAATTAGGAACTGACCAGTGCTTTACTGTAGGGTATAAGTGCAACAAGGAACTTAAGAATTTTCTGTGATTAAAATCTTGCTCTGCCTCACTGTCTGTCTAAAGAAGGACTTCTGTAAATGTTTGTGCTGCTGATGACATCTAGGGTAACAAATTGGAATGTATAATACCAAATATCAACAGTTCTGTATTTTAACAATAGAAAAATACAATCCCTGTGTTAACCACTTCTGCACATTTAGCCCAAGACTTTACCCATTCAAAGATGTCCAGTATGGCTACCTTTGGGAATTCCTAACAGGATCCATTAGTCATTTTGTTTCTGCTCTTTGGGGTGTTCCTTCCCTCCTGTTCAACACAGTCATCTCTTCAGTTCCTCTTTTCAATTTCCTTTAGCATTAGAAATTTGAAAATTCATGTATTAGTCCTAGCTGGTGATCATATCAACACTCTAGCTAGCATCCCAGGCTTAAAAAGAAATACCCTTGAGATGGTATTAGCCTACTCCTTCATGAGAAGCTTCCTGTTGCCTGACATTAGGGCCTTCAATTCAATGATTCATCTAACATCATTAAGAACAGTGTGAAGGTGTTTGTTTTCTGGACATGGGTTAAATCTCTTTATTGTTCCTTTGCTGTTCTGAGTTACATGCAATGGTGATAACCCGAGTTATTAAACAATTCAAGCTAGGCTACTGGATCAAATTCTTGTAACAGTGAATAGGACCTTGGAGGTATTTGTGCTGTTGGTTTGGGAAGTATTTTGGTTTGGTGTAGTCTGGTTTGAGTTTGTGTTTCTTGAATTTGCTCACAAGCTGAAGAGGCCATTCCACATTTAATCTAATAATCCAAGAACAAGGGACAAAGGACACCACTGGTTAGCCTTCCATCAGCTCCCATTTGATCGGGTTGGGTCAGATTTGATGAAAGGACTGCAGTTTTTTGTTGTTGTTATTGTTTTGTTTTGTTTTGTTTTCTTGATATGGTAATCTAACTGAATTGAAAGACTTCCTTCCTTTTTTCTTTTACTTTCTTCTTTTGCATGTGCACAGATGTGTACATGTTCATGTTTGTGCTTCATGCATGCATAGTTGTATGTGTATGTGCATGTGGGGCCAAAGGTCAATTTCTGAAGTCTTCCTCAACTGATCCCCACCTAATTGTTGTTGTTGTTGTTTTTGAGATAGGGTCTCTCATTGAACCTGAAGCTTGCTAATTCTATCAGACTAGCTGGCCAGCAAGCTCCAGGGATCTTCCTCTCTCCACTTCCCTAGCACTGGGAATACATATGCACGTGGCTTGACCAGTTTTTTCATGTGGCTGTTAGGGCTCAAAATCCATCATTCTTACATGGCATACTTTTTAATGACTAGGCTACCTCTCCAACCTCCCTTCTTTTGCATTCTATTTCAAAACTTTGAAAACAGTCTATTAATCCACAAGAGCAACTACTTTGATCAATTTTTCTTTGCCCAGTATAAATTATAAGAAAAAAAAAACAAAAAGTAAAAGCAATGTGGGAATGTTATAGTATCATGTAGCTTCAACATACCTTTAGCAAAGTTGTCCGTACACAATACAAGTACAAATTACAGAAAAGAACAGCTAAGATGATAATAAGTCTGTGCACCCACCCTCAGGTGCTGACTTGATGTCAAGACTTATTGTTTAAAAATATGAGCTCTCAGAATCCACTTGGCTACAGGCCCCACGGCACTCTACATTGACTCCAAAGAAGGAACAAAAATGATATATGTGAGCAAAATCTAGATTTCTTCTCTTGCCAGCAGCTCTCCCATCAGCCATTGCCCGTGCACACACCCTAGAGCTATCCACTTCTGATGGATTGCTGACGTGTTTATTCATATTCGTTGTTAAGCACACAGAATTCTGAGGGCTTTGGAAGATATTATCCTGGGATCCTCAGGGAATATATGTAAAAATAAAGTTTTAAATTTTGTATGTTCTAGCATGAGATAGGGCAGTCAGTTCAGAGTAATGGAAATGGGGAAATTTCCAGAAAGAATTAACCCTAGACTGTAGCTAGTTATCATCCATGATTCATTCATAGAATTTGTTCTCAAAAATGGGCATGTCCACAGCTTACCTATTGATGACTGATAACCCACTGAGTCAATTATATTTTCTTGTGTGCGTGTGTTGATATGTTTTGTGTGTGTGTGTGTGTGTGTGTGTGTGTGTGTGTGTGTGTGTGGCGCTCCAGCATATGTATTCAGGCCACATTAGTGTGTGTACATATGAGGCAAGATGTACAAACTCAGGTGTCATCCACCTTTAGCTTTGTTTTGTTTTGATGCAGGGGCTCTCCCTGGGACTTGGGCTTACCAACAAGCCTCAGAAATCTGCCTGTCTCTACTCCAAGGGCCAGGGTTACAAGCATCTGCAACCACACCATGCTCTTGTTTATTTATTTTAATCTGGGTTCTGGGGATCGAACTAACATCCTCATGCTTGCAAAGCAAGCACTTTACTGACTGATCTATCTCCCCAGACTAAGTATCCTTTTCTATATAAAAGATAGTTACTGAAAGCTTCTCGGGCTCTTCATAATTGAGGTGAAGCAGAAGATACAGGAAATAACAGGCATGACCCTTGCTCACAGGAACTAATTGTTCAGGAAGTTACCAGCACAAGCCGGACCGTGATTAAGTTGAGGAAATTTCCTGTTCAAGAAGGCTTAGGTAAAGCAGAGTGTGCAGCTGTGCCTGGAATCTCAGTGCTGAGAGGGGATCAGGTAGGTGTTATGGAAATTCTGTCACCATTCTGCTAGCCAATTGAAAGGAACATTTTTTGCCCAAGAGGCAGGGTTTTCATTGGAGATGAATGTGACCTAGAGATTGGGCAGAGGAGTGCATGGGCCTTTCGCCTGAGGAAGGAGGGTGTCACAGGTGGCTTGTGATTCGGCTCAGATTCTCCTTTTGTTCTTTAATATTTGTGCACAGGATTTTGCATTTTAATAAACTTTAAAGAAAATTTTATCAGGTAGGCACATTTTTGAAACCCACTAGCCTAAAGTCTAGCTGGTTTGATGAGCTTTATGTTTACTGAGAGACCCTGCCTCAAAAATTAACCATGGAAGGTGGGTGGCATCTAGAAAAGACGTCTACTACAAACCTCTGGCTTCCACATGACATACATGTGCATGTACACCTGCTCACACATGTACACAGACACCCTCACTAACAATTACATATACTACACACAACAAACAACACATGTAGAGAGACCAGGTGAGACCTGGGAGGGAGGAGGCTGAAGCTTTGGATCACCACTAAGGGAGCTTCTAATATGGTTGGAAATAGTAGGAGAGAAGGGCATCAGTAACACATTTCCCAGTTCCTTCTTCAAAGAAACCAATCAGAGATGGTTAAATCTGTCAATTAAGCCCCAAACCATGGAACCCAGAGCATGGCTGCCAACTCCTGAAATGCTATGGGGTCACTCTGTGGTATGATTCAAATTGTTGCTCCCAATCAATCTTACCCTCAATTTCCTCATCAGCAAAATCGGGATAACCTCTGTGTGACTTGCAAAGCACAGCTAATTAACATTTATGACAAATGAGGAATTATATAACAGGTTATGTAAATGCATAATAGCACCAAGAACCAAGCTGCTTTGCCTGTAGCATTTAACTTGAAAAGAGATCTGAAAATACAAAAGAAAAAAAAAAGGAACCAAGTATGGTAAAAAAAACAAAATAAATAAACACATGAAATGAAAATGCAATTAAGGAGTGAGGTCCTGGGCCAGTGAACCCCTAGCCCCCACAGGGACTGTCTATACGATGAAAACTCTTCAATGGCATATAATTTTATTTTATAAACATCATGTCAAACTCTCACAGTTGATTCTAGACAAAAAATGAAGCTGGCATCCACTACTTGAGAGGATTCATGAAATCAGGCAATTATTAGTATGAAAACTCCTTGTAACCCTCCATGGGGGTCATGCCTTTATTGTCTTCATTGTTTTGACTAGAGGTCATTCATTCAACACCTGGATCTCTTCTACAATAATGTTCAAAAGCTCATATATGATAGTTGAGCATTTATATTTAATAATTAGGGAAAGCAAATGTAATTCAATCCGGTACAAAAAAAATTCAAATGACCTTGAGGAGGTAGGAAGGAGGATTTGAATGCAAGGAATTCTTTTGAGTCTCCTGTCCTCCTGTGCCTCACTAATGCTCTGTTATTATCCCTGTTAACTTCACGCTAAGCAAGGAGGGGAGATGTTGTTCATAGAGAACCATGGACTCCCCAAGGTCACAGTGGGAGACGAGCTAAGTGGGAAAGATCTGCAGTCAGAAACAGGAGACTTGTGCCTCCTATTTTTGCCACTTTACAGTTCTTTGAACTCTCTCTCTCTCTCTCTCTCTCTCTCTCTCTCTCTCTCTCTCTCTCTCTCTCTCTCTCTCTGTGTGTGTGTGTGTGTGTGTGTGTGTGTGTGTGTGTGTGTGTGTGTGTGTTCTGGAGGACAGAGGTCAACATCAAATGTCATTTATAAGGATGCTGTTCACCTTGTTTTTCTAAGACAGTATGTTTCTCTCACTTGGCCTGAAACTTGCTGATTCTGGTGGTCCAGCCAGTAGGTCAATAATGTATCTGTTTCTGCCTACTTAGCACAGAGATAATGAGACTGAACCACCATGCTGTTACATGGGTTCTGGAAACTGAATTCAGATCCTCATATCACCTGGCCAACATTTACCAAGCTCTCTCTCCAGCCTACTCTTTGATTAGTCCCAGTACTGATTTTCTCCTATGAAATGTGGGGGCAGAGATTCACATTGTATGATTCTCTTTTTGAATATGGAGTGCTTCATGAATTTGTGTGTCATCTTTGTGCAGGGCCCATGTGAATCTCTATATCGTCCCAATGTGCTCTATATCGTTTCAGGGTGCTGAAGAGAGCATCACTGTATTGTTCTTACTCTCTTTGTGCATCTCTGAAATGGAGAAGCATTCTAACATGATGATGTCTTGCTTGACAGTGAAATCATGAATATGACAATGAAATCAATGAGAAAAAAAATGGTTTGTCGTAACAGCCACAGGTCTTGGTGTATACAGACAGCAATAATAACAACTCTAGCAAAATATGTGGTTATAGTACAGACATGGAAAGGGTGTGCGGGCAAGCTATCGGCTGGATAAGTCATATTCTCCAAGGAGTTTCATCAGGAAATTGGAATGTGCTTGGTGGTTAAAGTAAAAGTATCTAGGAGTAATGGTTGTTATGGGTTACATGAGAAATAACTCCTATAAAGTCGTGCATTTGAACACTTGGTCCCCAGGTGGCTGTGCTGTTTGGGAGATCATGAAACTTTAGGTTCATTGAGTATTGCTGGAGGAGTAAGTAACTGGAGTGGATACTGAAAATCTATAGCCCTCTTATCCCAATTCCCATTCACTCTCTCATATTCCTGTGTGTGGTCGAGATGTGATCACTCAGCTTCCTGCTCCTACAGCTATTCCTGCCTTCTCCACTATCATGGAAATCTAGCCCTCTGGAACCATTAGCCAAAAAAGAAAAAAAAAACTCTCTTATATAAATTGCATTGGGTTGTGGTATTTTATTACAGCTACATAAATAACTAACACAGTGGTACATACCTGTAATCCCAGTATTCTGGAGGCTGGGGCAGAAGGATGGCAAATTCAACTCTATACTGTAATATATGACAGTAACCTGTCACCAAAAACAAAGAATAAAGAAAGGAAGGAAATAAGAGAAAGGGAAGTAATAAGAGGAAGAAGGACGTAGATAGGGAGGGAGAGAGGAAATCAAAAGTGAAATGTTAAAAATATTCACATTTTGATATAGTCTCAACTATTAGAATGCACAGCTATTAAATGTAAGAGCTTTAAAATACTTAGGCAGGAATAGAGAATCTGCGTCATTGGGTCAGGGCAAGCCAAACAATCAGAAGTTTCATGGAATGTACCTCAGAAGTCTATTATTTAAATCTGAATTCCATACTTGCTTGTCATCTTGATATTTTTGACAAGTGCGTGTAAGGATTTTTGACAGTAAGGAAGTTTCCAATATATTTTTACTGTATAAAAAATAAATGTAAAATACATAACTGTGTTTCTAAATTGCTACTGTTTATTTTAAGAAATAAAACATTCATCATCTGAAAACCCTGCACTTCTGAGCACTGATTGCTATGTGCTAGGAGTGAGGGTAGCAGCGCAAATTAGAGTCGATTCGGCAGCAGAGAGAGAATGCAGCTGTTTTTAGTTCTGCTTCTGCAACATCCAGGGTGGAACTCAGAATTTACTGAGAGCTGGCTTTTCTCATTTTACTGGCAAAGGAATTGTAAGCTTAATTACTCTCAGGGGTCTTCTGTAAATTATTTCCATAGATCTGGAGAAAGAAGATGGCAGAAAATAAACATTCAACATCATTTTTTTTAATGAAGAAAAAAAAAATCACCTCCATTGAACTGTGTTCTCTACCCACACCCGGACCTCTTCTGGGGTTTGGAAGGGCGAAGAGGCCCTTCCCGATCCTTGCGCACATTGCTTATCTCTTGAAAGCACTTTCCTCTCTCTCCTTTCTCCTGCTTGCTCTCCACCTGGTATATTCATTCACCCTGACTGAGCAGGCCTGACCCTCACAGTTCCTTTTTCTCTCCATCTCCCCGACACTGGCATCTGCATGCTTGGGGAGACCCCCATGATCTTCCACATTGCCTTCATTCAGTGATGAACACTGGAGCTACTGGAATGATCATGGAGACAACCGTTAGTAAATTAATTCGTATTTCCCCCCTTGAAAGGAGGACCGGCAGCATAATCATATCTGACATTTATTGACTGTTTGCTCTGCCATTATTTCATTTAGACCCCTTACACACACTGTGAGAAGGCATTATTCTAAGTACTTGTAATGCAGACCTGGCTTGATATGCTAGAAATGACAACAGCTTCCAGCAAAACTCAGGCTGTCTGTCCTTAGAGCTCACACTTTCATCCGTTTACCATGTTTGCCTTCCATAAGAATCTTAGGGCATGAGGGGAGAATAAGTAGTATAATTTAAACATGAAAGGGAGGAAGAAAGGAGGGAGGAGGGATGGAGGGAAAAAGGAGGGATGGAGAGAGGGGAGAAGGAGGGGTGGAGGGAGGAAGGGAAAAGAATAGATCAGGAAGGTTGTCAGCTATCCACCACCTCGTCTTTGGTCACCTCAACCAATGAAACAGGAAATACAATGTTTTGACATGTGATTCTCTCCTGGAGTTCAGGCTGACACCCAAGCTCATATTTTACATTTGAAGTCTTGATGCCTTAGTCAAGTGCATTGAAGACATCAGCCAGAGTTAATGTCAAGTTGTCTTATAAAATTAGCTGGGTTGGAGAAAGCGGTTTAGACTGACACTGTTCAAAAGGTAGGCGAAGGCAGTAGCAGGGAGAGTGTGGTCCTGCCTGGTTCAGAGAGGCCACCTCGATGCTCACTTAAAAAGAGCTCGGAAGCTTTCCAAAAGCAACCCCACTATGGCAATTGTGTGGGAGACGTTTGCATTTTGCAGAGAACCAGCAATCCTGCTGAGGAATTATATAGTTAATGTGCTAGAAAAGCCTTCATAAAATGGCATTTCCTTTTCCAACTTTCCAGCCTCCCACACCTGTGCTTGCCAGGTTCTTGTATGAACACAATGGCCTCACTGGCACCATTGGATTTCATTGCCAATGAAAAAGCAACAAACCATGTCATAACCACCCACCATCTCTTTGAAACCCACCCAACTGTTTGGACATTTCAACCAAGGATAGCGTCTCCTTTATGTCACAAGGAGACCAGGTGGCTGCAAAGCAATGAATGGCACCCAGCCCATTCTCTATTACCACCCCTCCAGGGGCGCTTACCTCCCTTGTACATTCTTGTTCTTTGTCTTTCTATCTACTCTAATTGAGACTACTGTGAGAACATATGAAAGTGGGATACTTTGCTTCCTACAGGCCCAGTGTTAGATCTAAAAAGATTCTAAGATAAATATTGAACATTTTTTAACCATTATAGTTGACTGAATAGGAAACAGCAATATAGGGAATTATGTATATAATAGATAGCACGAGGTCATGTCTGGTCTTACTGGTTTACCACTCTATGATAGACAAGTTGCATATCCTGTAAGGACTCAGGACAACTCATGGGTTTATTTTAGTGTTGTTCATTTGTTTGTTTGTTTTGCTTTATTTTTATTTAGTGTTTTTTTTTTCTTTCTTTGAGATCCAACACTACAAGAGCAAAAATTCTCTCTTATTATCTTGGGCTGCAAAACACTAATGGAGATTCAGTAAAATCTTTAATTAAGCACTAAGTGCTGATGCACAGAATCTGAAAGAAGCTAATGTTTGCACTTAATATTAGCATTTATTTTCTTCTAATGAACATCAAAGTAGGTACACTGCAGCATAAAATGGTAAGAGATAAATGGCTTCATATTAGAAAAACAGGAGGCCACTTCTAAAGACCAGCAAAGGGAGGATACAGGCTGCAGAGGAAGGAAAACAGTTTAACTGCAGGACAACTTAAAACATCAGTTTTGGGGTTAGGGAGATGTTTTGTGGGAAAGCACTTGCCCATGGGAGGACTTGAATTCCTATCCCCAGTACCCACATAAAGGCCAGATGCACAGTGTGAATATCTATAATCATAGTGGTCCCACAGCAAGCTCAGAGATGAAGACAGAGAATCCCCAGAAGGTTACAGGCCAGCTAGCCTGATGTAAGCTGTGGTGAACATGAGACCATGTCTAGAATGAGGTGGATCCTAAGGATTGACATCCCAGGTTGTCTTATGATCTCCATATGTGCACCATGGCATGCTTGCCCCCACACTTACACAAACATACAAACACATATGTAAACATACATTGTAAAATAGTAATAAGTTTATACATACAAATATTGTAGGCACAAGAGCAAATAACATAAAAATTTCCAAACAGACAAATATTTGTCAGGAGTTCAGACTAAAATGGTAAGGAAGGGGATGAATGAGAGATAACATAACATAACATAACACAACATAACACAACAACACAGGGTAAACTGAAGGTTGACTCTAATACCAATTGATGGACAATCTAGCATGGATTTGGTGGCCTTGACTAAACAGTAGGCTAAGAACAGAAGTTATCAAGAAAATAAAGAATTTGTTAAAGCCCCAGAGTCCCCATTGGCATTTTCTGTGGTTCTTTGGGGGGGAGGGGGGGGCTGATCTTCGTATACACAAAGGAGATCTTGGTCTGAACTCTGGAAGGAACTGATTGTTGAAATCTTTAACTCAAAAGTCTGTCTAATTACAACACAGATATAGGAATGCTTGGGGAAAATCTTTTATGTAGATTACTGTCACCTAATATTAGGCTAAACCAGTAAGATAAATACACAGAGTGAATACATCCAAATTTTCAGAACTGAAATGACCCATGACATCCTTTCTGACAGCATTTCTTATAGCATGTAAGATGTGTCTATATTATTACCATTTAGGTTAACATTACTGAAGCTTTGCAACTTCACAAGTCAACAGCTAATTTGACTTACTAGTGGTAGAAAAAGAAAAAGAAACCGTCCTGACAGATGTATCCCATGAAAACAAAGTGCTGAAAATTAAAGAATGTCTAGAATGTGCCTGTCAGTTCCCATTTTCCTCACAAAGGCCTTCTCATAGATGAACATTTTCAGGGTATTCTGCTTATAAATAGGCTACCTCCCAGATGCTGAGCTGAGCCAGAACCCAAGGCTTGCCCCAGGTTTAAAGACTAATGAGAATGGAAAGTCAGACCTGGTTAAAACTGCCCTCACTTAAGTTGAACCAAAAAATACCTTTCAAGAGGCACACAGGGGACAAAAATGCATGAAATCAGCTCTGTCTTTCTAGTTATTCAAAA
>CABHPR010137770.1:0-22319 GCA_902168415.1 Peromyscus melanophrys
AGACAGACAGACAGACAGACAGATAGCAACTTCCTAAATCTAACACAAAGGTTGAGAGGATTCATTTATGGATATCGGTTGATAAACAATGGCATTTATTGTCTGGGTCAGTTGGGGTCCGATGGAGCCAGATACGCAATCCCTTGTAAAACTGCTAAAGATTTCAGTGAGGTTCCCCATTCCTTCCCCCTATGATGCTTTCTATGCTCTTCACTAAAGGGAGTGAAGCCCTTTGTGAGGAACAGACAGACACAGTCAGCCAACAGACACACTGACGGAAAAGACAGTCTCACACACAGGGACAAAGACACAGGAATAGACAGATTCACAAGACAGCCTCCAGGCAGGCACATATTCAGACGGATACAGGAGACGGACAAAGGATGGAAGTGTCTGGGAGCATGAAGTCGAGAATTTAAATCTGGACCCACTTTTGGTTAAATGACTCCAAGGGGAAGCCCTGTCATTTCCTTCCTTAATGCATAGTTACTGGGACTCAGAGCTGATCACTAATGCGTGTAATCCATGCAAACAACAATCAGAACCGCAGAGGTAGTTCAGGAGTGCTTCTCTAGTGAAACCTGGGTTGGAATCGCAACACTGCAGGAAATTAGGTCCTGGTGGCTCAGGCCTGTGATCCCAGGGCTCTCGGGGATGGCAGCAGGGGCATCAGGTGTTCCTCTTCAGTTATGCAGCAACTTCAGCCTGGGGACATGAGGCCCTATCTCAAAAAAGAAAGGAAGGAGAGAGGGAAGAAGAAAAGAAGAAAGGAAGGAAGGAAGGAAAGAAAGAAGGAAGAAAGGGAGGGAGGGAGGGAGAGAGGGAGGAAGGAAGGAAGGAAGGAAGGAAGGAAGGAAGGAAGGAAGGAAGGAAGGAAGGAAGGAAGGAAGGAAGGAAAGAAGCAAGCAAGCCAGCCAGGCACAGTTCTGGACCTGCCGTGTGGATGGCGAGCTCAGGGCAAGAGCCTTGCAAAGGTGAGGGGTGTTGGGGTGCAGAATCCTGTCAGACTGGAATTCAGACAACATGTGTTCTGGTGAGTTCTACCCCTAACGCCCTATAATGGTTAGGAGCTTTGTTTATGGTCATAAGGGTCATGACAGCTGCCATTTTGGAAGTGTCCATTTTCCCTTAACGTTCAAAGTGCAGGTGGCACTCTCCTCCGGGGGTTGGCTTTGATATCAAACTAGTTTTCTCTAGTTGAAGTCATTGAACAAACAGCAGCTTGGCACGAGCCATGGGCTTGCTGTTGTGACCTTGGGCAAAGAAAGCAGGTTCTCTCTGCCTGAGGGCTGTCTATCCACAAAGTGGAAGAAAGCATGCTCAGAGTCCCTCTCTGTCTCCCAAATTGAACCTGGGAACTTGAACATGCTAGGCAGGCACCCCATTCCTGAACTCTCTCTCCAGCCCCCATCCATAACCGCTGGCTGAGCCATCTCTCCAGCCCCAAATCATCAGTTCATGCATGATGGGCAAGTCCTCCCCACCAGTTGCAATTTGCTCTTGTGATGCTCGGCCTCTTACTGTAGGAGCCTTCCAAGTGTCGTTGGTCCCACCCCTTAGACACCATCCCCAGTTTTGACAACCAAAAATGTCTCTACCATTGCCAGTTGTACCCTGGGGAACAAGTCACCCCCTCGGCCATTCCCTTTCCGTTTTGTGGTTGTAGCCTCAGATCATTTCATGAGAACTTAAGGTAGTTCTTCCCAACAAGCTGACTGGGCTTGCCCCTGGTCACATGACCTCCCTGGGACCCAGGGCCTGCTGGGGAAGGGGATGTAGTGCAGGAACTGGTGAGGCCTGCGGCACATGCTCCATCCTTGGTCTTGGCAGGGAGGCTTCACCCAGACTATTTTCCCAGGACTAAGGCTGGGCTGCACATGAATCCAATTCTGGCTTCTGTGCTGAGAGGGAGCAGCAAGGAGCCACTGTATCCCCCTTCCCCCTAAACTCCCACACTGCTGGATAGCCTGCTTCCAGCAAGCTCTAAACTGGACTGTGTGACCTTGACTGTGTGACAGGTGGAGCAGTGCTGCAGATGTGACCTTCTCACCAGCTCTTGACTCACAACAACTCCTCTGAGAAGCCAGGTGGCTGGCTCCCTGGCTCTGGGCCTGGGCTCAGCGTGGGCATTTCCGTGTGGGCATCCTGGGTGGGGGTTCTGGCCTGTCCTTGTGGCTGGGGCCAGCGACACTGGAGCAGATGGGAAACGCGGAACTCCCACCCAGACCTCTGGTCTCCAGATTCGGCAACTGCAGCCAAATGTCATCTGGGGTGAGTTACTGGCTTGGTCCTAGAGAGCATGTCAACTTGCTGCTCCTTAGCAAACAGTGTCAGAGCCAATGTTGTCGATCCCTGACTCTGGCGGTCTGTCTACTTAGATTCTCAGGGGGGAACTGTGCAAGCAGTGTGTGTGTGTGTGTGTGTGTGTGTATGCATGTCCGTATGTATGTATGTCTTTAAGTGGTGTGCATGTGTGTATATATGTATGAATGTCTATATACGTATGTCTCTGTGTATATGTATTTTAAGTGGTCTTAGTGTGTATACATGTGTATATGTATTAGTATATATGTGTATGAATGAATGTATATATGTATATGGATGTTCTATATATATGTATGTGTATGAGTGTGTATGTATGTGTGCACTGATATGTGTGTATGTGTGTTTAAGTATGTGTGGTTTTTTGTGGGTATGCATGTATATGTGTGTTCATAGGCATATTGATATATATGTTTGTCTCTCTGTGTGAGTGGGTATATGTGTATTTGCTTATGTATGTATATATGTGTGCATGCATATGTTAGGTATGTTTACATGTATATGTGTTTATGTATGTATTAGTGTATATATGCAAGTGTGAGTATACCTAAGTATAAATGTGTTTGAATGTATATGTATCTGTATGTACGTTTGTGCATATCTGTGAGTGTGTGTACATGTGCGTGTTTATGTGTCTGTGTATCTGGGTGTTAAGTGTGTGTATGTATTTGTATGTGTCTCTGTGTGTATGCATGTCTGTGTTTAGTTGGGTGTATGCCTGTGTTTATGTGGGTATGTGTATATGTATGTGCATGTGTGTGTGAGGCAGGGTCTCTTGTAGCCCAGGCTGGCCTCAAACTCACTATGTAGGCTGGGTAAGATGGCTTAGTGTGTAAACACTTGCTTTGTAAAGGGGAAGGAGAAAATCATCTCCTGAAAGTGTCCTCTTCCTTGTGTGGCACGTGTGCACTGCACCCCCTGTGTTGCGCACACACAATAACAATTTTTAAAAATCACTATGTGACCAAGGATCCAGTGCATACATAGAACACACACCTGTAATCCCAGAACCTGGGAGGTGTTCTTTTTTTTTTTTTTTTTTTTTTTTTTTTTGGTTTTTTGAGACAGGGTTTCTCTGTGTAGCTTTGAGCCTTTTCCTGGAACTCATTTTGGAGACCAGGCTGGCCTTGAACTCACAGAGATCCGCCTGGCTCTGCCTCCCGAGTGCTGGGATTAAAGGCGTGCGCCACCACCGCCCGGCTCTTTTTCTTTTTTAGACAAGTATCTCACCCTGTAGCCTAGAACCTACACCTCCCCAATGCTGGCATTATAGGCCTTCACTACCATACTACCCAGTGATCATTCTTTTCCTGTCTTTTGACTTTATCTATGTCTGTCTATCTGTCCACCTGTGTGTCTGTCTGTCTGTCTGTCTGTCTATCTACCTATCTGTCTTTGGAGATGGGGCCTCAGGTAGTCCAAGCTGGTCTATAACTTGCTATATAGTTGAGGGTGACCTTGAACTTCTCCACTACTCCACTGGGAGCAGCAATTCTCCTCTCTCTCTCTAGATTCCTTGCTTGCTCCCTGCCACCCACACCCCCTCCTCGGTTACTAGAGCACGTCTGTACCTGAAGGGGTCCGTGTGACTCTAGGCTCCTGTTGGAGTAGTGTGGCTATCCAGGGCACAGCTATGTATTTGGACTTTAAATCTTGGTGCCCTGTTCCTGGATATGTGGTCTGAGGGTGGGGATTTAAGCCTCTCTGAGCCTGAGGTTCTCATCTAGAAGGGATAGTGGCCAGGGTTCTCTGTGGCTGAAATAAGCTGGTATTAATGGTTCTCAGCATGTGCGAGTCAGAGCAATTTCTACTCTTACCCATGGCAGCAGCATGGGTGATCGCACAGGACTCTCCAGTCAGAGCCAGCCACCCCTCAACCCAGAAAGACGCTGTGTCTGGCTGACTGATTAGAGCTGCAGTGATGTGGAGACTTTGGAATGTTGCAGACATAATTAAGTTTATCTTGCGTGGTCTTTAGTCTACTAAATATCCATTCCTGGCCCCAGCTCTGTGTCTTAACAAATACCCCGCTGACACCCCGACCTGACACCCCGACAAATAGATAAAAACTAACTGTTTGGAATGTATTCAGTTAACAAAATCCTACTTTCCCACCGAAAACAAAGGGTTGTTGAATAGCAGTGAGGCCTATGGCAGAGTACCTGATGTCACCATCAACATATTTGAACAGTCTCTCAATTAGTGGCTTTCTTTGTTCTGTTGCTATAAAAAGGTCATGAAATCGCAGCCTCATTGGAACATGGTATTTGAGGAGATCTGAATCTACATTCTGGGTCACGGTCACTCATATCTGGCTGCAGAATAAACCATGCATTTTATTCCTTTGTGGTGAGAGCTGTTTCTTTCATCAACACCGGGAGGAAAATGGGGGATAAAGCTGGGCGTGGTGGTGCACACTTTTTTTTTTTTGGGGGGGGGTTTATTCGAGACAGGGTTTCTCTGTGTAGCTTTGCGCCTTTCCTGGAACTCACTTGGTAGCCCAGGCTGGCCTCGAACTCACAGAGATCCGCCTGGCTCTGCCTCCCGAGTGCTGGGATTAAAGGCGTGCGCCACCACCGCCCGGCAGTAGTGCACACTTTTAATCCCAACACTGGGAGGCAGAGGCAGGCAGATCTCCGTGAGTTCAAGGCCAGCCTGGTTCATAGTGAGTTCCAGCACAGCTGGGGCTACATAATAGTGATCCTGTCTCAAAGAGGGGGGCGGGGCAGTTAAAACGAGTTTGAATTCCCCTCACTTCCAACCACCAGTTTGTGGCTTCTCTCAACCAAGTTCTCCAATAATGCTATCACCCAAGTGGTCCCAGGGCATCTTTCATGACCCGCCTTTACCCTGACTCCGACATTTTCCTTCTGTCAGGAGCGATGGTGCCTGGTGTTGCTTTGGCTATGGTAACAGTCACCACACACCACGGCAATTTCTCATCTTAAAGTTCTGGAGACAAGGAGTCCAGTTTATCCCACAGGGCCAAGTCATGGTGTCAGCATGGCTGGCTTTCTTTGCAAGTTGTAGGAAGAGTCCATCTGGACCAGTGGTCCTCAACCTTCCTAATGCTGAGACCCTTTAATATAGTTCTTCATGTTGTGGTGACCGCCCCTCAACCATAAAATTATTATCGTTACTACTTCATAACAGTGATTTTGCTACTGTTATGAATAGAAATGTAAATATCTGATAGGCAGGATATCTGATATTCCATCCCCAAGGGGGTCATGACCCACAGGTTGAGAACAATTGATGTGGACCCTTTCCAGCTCCTGACAACTGCCTGCATCTCTTATCTTGTGGACCCTCCTCTGTGTTCATGTCTCCCTGACCCTGACCCCCTGGGGGAGGGTCATTCTTCATCCTTAAGTCTCCGATGTGACTGTCTTGTCTCCTTTTTATGGGACCCCACTGATCACACTGGGCCTGGCCCTCAGGTTGTGATGATCAGTCCTGACTGTCATCTTGACTGGCGTGAGAGTCACCTAGGAGATTATGGAAGGACACCTCAGGGTTTTTGGAAAGGGTTTGGCCAGGTGGGCTCTGGCCTCATCCACAGTTTCATTCATCTGTGGATTCAAAATTTCAATAAGCAATTAGAAGGAGGCGGGACTGGGGAAGGTGGGGCCTGGCTGGAGGAAGTAAGTACTTGGAGGACATGTCCACAAGGGGTGAGTCTTTCCCTACCTGATTCCATATTGTTCCTTTCTGCTTCATGTTCCCCATGATATTGGCTACCCAGCCATGCCCTTCTGCCACAATGCTCTGAAACTGTAAGCAAAGTAAATCTCCCCTGCTGTAAGCTGTTTCTACCAGGTCACGGTGATGGGAAAACTTACACACAGACGGATCACCCCATCTCAAGATTCTAAATCAAATGTGAAAATTCCCCTTTGCCTCCGGAGCTTCCATGTTCATAGATTCTGAAGTTCACGATGTGGACTTTTCAGGGAACATGATTTATTTAACCCAGGCCTTGATTCTTGGGCACTATAAGTGGATTGTGTCACCAAACCAGAGAATGTCACACTTCTTTTTCTATTTTTTAAAAAGATTTCTTTATTATGTATACAGCATTCTGCCTGCATGTATGCCTGACTGCAGGCCAGAAGAGGGTACCAGAACTCATTGTAGATGGTTGTGAGTCACCATGTGGTTGTTGGGAATTGAACCTTATGCTCTCTGGAAGAGCAGCCAGTGCTCTTAACCTCTGAACCATCTCTCTAGACTCTCCCCGTATTTGGAGATAGCTCTCACTTTGTAGCTGAGGCTGGCTTAGAACTCAATGCTCCCCAGGCCTGTGGCTCCTGTTCAACATGGTGCTAGCTAACAGAGTATATTTTTTCAAGATAGTAACCCTGGCTGTCCTGGAACTCACAGAGATTTGCCTGCTTCTGCCTCCTGAGCGTGGGGACCCAGAATGTAATTTAAAAGTACACCACTACACCCTGCCAAACAGAGTACTTTTAAATTGTATTCTAGAGGGTTATAGTGACTTGGGGACTGAGAGAGTGCTCCTCTACTCAACCTGTGACAGCTTTTTAGGTGGCTTTAGGGACTGAACTCAAGGCCCCACACATGCTAGGCCAGCACTCTACGTCTGAGCTACATTTTCGGCTGATGACCAGCTAGTATTTTCCTTTTTCCTTTCCACAGCCGCCACCATGCAAACCACATTACCTTTTGCGGAGACCATTGCAGCAGCCTCTTAGCTTGGCCTCTGTTGTGAGGACTTTCACCCCAGGGGAGGGGCTAGGCAATGTCATCTTTTCCCCAAGACAAACCACAGTTTGAGTCTACCACATTCACACTGCAGAACCGACGAGGTTTGGGAGCTTATATTCAGAGCGTGGGTGAAGGGTCTCTAACAGGAGCATGGGTGACTGACTGCAAAGCAACCACACTAAAGAGTCTGCACCCAGCATGCATGATGGCTTCCCCAAAGCTCTGCAGATGGAGTCCCTTTCCTTCGGTCCTATCCATCCTGCCTCTGTCCCCCTCTCTGAGATGCCAAAGCTACCCTCAAGCAATTGGGGCAGAATCACAATTAAATGGCTTGGAGGAGAGGCTGGCTACTCAGTGAGGGTCTGATCACCCCCTCACCCCACCCCCACAACTCCTCCTCCTAAGTAAGAGGGACTCTCTACAGTCATCAGGCCTAGCTGTGATGATCTTTTGCATGCAGGCACAGCCGAACTCATGAAAATGGCGTCTGTTTGGTTCCACAGATAGTGCTGAACAGCAGTCTCTCTGCTTCCACCCTGCCCCACCCCCACCCCAGTGCTTTAGTGTGAACTCGTGAGCACTTCTCTGTCTAAAACCTTGTGGGCTCCCCAATTGCCCTCTGAGACCCAGCTCCCTCAGCACAGCATGAGACCTTTGGTTGATTCCCCAGGTAGCCCTTACTCTGGCTCTTCTTGCTGGGGTGACCAGCACCAAGGTTTAGCACTAGAACTCTGTCGTCTTGGAAAACTCCTCAGTCCAGGGCAACCCCGGGTGGCTTGTCACCTGCCTGTCTACCCTCCCACCCGACCATGCTCTAGCAACAGCAGCTGCTAGAGTTCCCTTCCAGGCTCTCACTGTGGCTTTACTCAGGAAGTGGAACCCCCTCCCCTTTCCCTGCTCTGCTGCCCATTAGGAGTGTACTGAGCTGCAAGAACTGAGAGTTAGCCAGGCTTTACAGGCTAGCCTTAATTCCAGCACTTGGAAGGCAGAGGCAGGTGGATCTCTGTGGGTACCATGCCCCATCCTGGTTTACATAGGAAGTTCCAGGTCAGCCAGGGCTATACAGTAAGACCCCGTCTAAAAAGAAGAAATAAAGAAATGAAGAGTTAATGACAGTGGCTCAAACAAATGCAGGTTTATTTTTATTTTTAAGAGAAATTCCGAGGGGAATGGTTGCTGGCCTCAGATCTGCAGCCTCAGCTCAACAAGGTCTGAGCTAGTGTCGCTGCAGTCCACAGGGCCACATGATGACTGCCTCAGCTCCAGCCATCATGCCTGTATTCAAGGTGTAACATCAACATGTGCCGGTTCCCCTTACAGGAAAGGTTTTCCTTCTCCTTACATTTGTGCTCCAATCCATGAGCTCTGGAGCCAGATTAGCAATGTCTGAATCCGAGCTCTCCCACTTTCTAGTAAAGCTATCCTGGGAGGTCACTAGATCTTTCTGACCTTAGTTTTCTCATCTGTCAAATGGGGTGTGCGTGCTGACAGCCAAGCTCACAGGCCTGTGCTGGGGAGTTGAGATGAATGTAAAACCCACAGGGACAGAGCTCACAGAACATTAGCTTATTTCATTATCATGTTCTCTTGACCAGAATGGATTCCCCTGGTTCCCCACCTGCAAGGGACCTGGTCAGCAAGAGTTGAGCACACGTCACCTCCTACATGGAGACAGGCAGGAAAGAAGGTGTCTGGGGTTGCAGCTTGGACCAAACAACCAGCAATACTCTTAGGAAATTTCTATTCCAATTTTAGGAACCAGCTTGACATCGCCACCTCCAGGAAGCCCTCCTGGACTTCTGCTACCAACAGACACTGGTTAAGGTAGCTCATTTCTGTTCCCCTGGTCTGTGTTTTTGAACACACACACACACACACACACACACACACACACACACACACACACATACACACACACACGCATGCACACACATGTGCTCATGATGCATACACACTGTTTGGTCTACTACAGAGCAAGGATCTTGTCTGAAACTGGGGACCCTTACACCCCCTCTCTTTCTGATTAACAAGGACACTCCTGAGAAAGGCACCCTGGGGCAGGGGAGGCCCATCACGGTCCTTGCCTCCAGCAGCTGATGCTTGATGGAAGAAGCAGGGCAGTTGATTGTCCAATCAGTAGCTGTAGCTAGGGGCTCCTGGGAGGAGGTAGAGGTTATGGTGATCCTCCAACCATAAAATCATTTTGTTTCTACTTCATAACTGTAATTTTGTTATGAATCATAATGTAATATCAGATATGCAGGATAGCTGATATGCCGCCCCCAAAGGGGTCACGGCTTTCGGGAGGATTGCGGAAGGAGCAGAATGGAAAAGCCATTGAGTGTCGAGATCTCAGTGGGCTGTTCCGTGGGAGCGTGGATGAGAGCAGTGTAAACGATGGAAAAGCCATTGAGTGCTGAGATCTCAGTGGGCTGTTCCGTGGGAGCGTGGATGAGAGCAGTGTAAACAATGGAGGCCTGGCTTGTGAAATTCAGAGGGAAATTTAAAGACTCTATCAAGGCGATTTGTTATTTTGAATTAAGATTCTGTAGGTCCAGAGATAGGCAGATCTCTGAGTTCAAGGCCAGCCTGGTGTACAGAGTGAGTTCCAGGACAGCCAGGGCTACACAGAGAAACCCTGTAAACAAACAAACAAACAACAACAACAACAAACAAACAAACAAAAAAACAAAAAAACAAAAAGGGGCATGGGGGTGGGGTGGGGATTCTGTGGTTCTGGTTAGCTGGGGCTGAAGAATCAGCTGTGATTGACCAGATGCAGAACTACTAAAGTGAAATCTTTGCTGGGCTACTTGATGCTGGTTGGCTGGAGCTGAGAAATTAGTGGTGATCAGGAAGAGGCCAGCATTGCATCTCTTGCCTGAGATTTCTGAGAGCCAGCACACAGAAGCTGTGTTCCAGACATGGCCGAGGTTGTACCATGTCACACTGGCAGCCAAACTTGGTAGGGTAAGAATCACCCCCGTGGTGCTGGTTTTGAAGGTGTGAAGGGGTCATGGAGAGCAGCTGAGGCTTGGCACTATGTGACAGGGTTAGAGTCCCTGAAGAGAGCCCAGGAGAGGCCATTGTTGAGTGCAGCCCAGCAGAAGACCCCAGCATTTTGGAGATGCCAGTACCATGAGATGACCACCAAGAACAGCAGCAGCAGTGGAGTGGAGCCAGCCGGAGACTAGAGGACGAGCTGTGTGTGTGCAGAGGGCGGAGCCAGAGAGTGACCCCAAACCCTTTGGCAGAGTCCAGAAGATGGTGAGTGGGTCCCAGAGTTATTTGTACTGAGTTATTTACAGTTGAGGCTTGGCTTTGCTTTGATTTAATTGTGACTGTGCCCTGGTTCTTCCCTCTTGAAGTAAGAAGGTATTTAATTGATTTTTGATTTTATAGGAGCCCACAGTTGAGAGACTGAATTTTAAAGAGATTCTAGGTTTTAAAAAAGACTTTGGATTATTTAAATAGACTGAGTTTTAAAGTGTTTGAATATGTATAGACTGTGGGACTTGTAAGGCTTGGAATATTTTACATTGTGATGTTCTTATTAATGTGTGCCTTTGGGGATGAACAAGAAAGGAAAGGTTGTGGCTTAAGAGTGATGTGTTTGTGTGTCAGGTTGACAAGTTGTGCTGGCTGGTTTTATGTCAACTTGACACAAGTTATAGTCATCAGAGAGAAGGGGAACGCAATTTAGAAAATGCCTCCAGGGGCTGGAGAGATGGCTCAGAGGTTAAGAGCATCAGCTGCTCTTCCAGAGGTCCTGAGTTCAATTCCCAGCAACCACATGGTGGCTCACAACCATCTGTAATGAGATCTGGTGCCCTCTTCTGGCCTGCAGGCATACATGCAGGCAGAACACTCTATACATAATAAATAAATAAATCTTTAAGAAAGAAGAGAGAGAGAGAGAGAGAGAGAGAGAGAGAGAGAGAGAGAGAGAGAGAGAGACAGAAAGAAAGAGAGAAAATGCCTCCATAAGATAACAGCTCAGCTGTTGTTGAGACTTCTGGGAAGGAGGGAACCTGCTGGGCACTCATCCCTTAGGAATTAATGGTTGTCTCTGAGATCGGTGCATCTTCCTGTGGCCTGGTCTTTGAGGAGCCCCCTGCCTCCACCTGCAGCTGGAGGCCCTAGACTTTAATTCTGATCCCTTCAGCTACCTGCTTGCCTCCTGTTAACATGGTGACACCTGTCTTTAACATCTCTATGGCCTGGCCTAGGATGTATATTTCCAGTGCTTGGAGATCCAGGAACTCCCGGAAGGCATAAATGAATGTACCCAGGTGTTCTTGGAAGGCGCTTTATTGCTGTTGGGAGATGGGCTGCAAGGCTTCTGGAACTGGCTCTTCACAGCTGTATTTTCTGGTGGAACAGAAGCCAGTATGAGTGACTCTGGGACATGGTACCTTCTGGGGCAGAACAAAGCCCTGCAGGGCAGTAGGTTCCCAGCAGGGACATGGCCAGGCCTGGTCTCTGCTCAAAAGGCTCTGGGTCTCCCAGCTTTTCAGAGCATAATACATGTGGGCTTAGAACACATCCTATACCTATTGGGGGCTTCCTGCCCAGGGTGCCTCTGTCCCCATACCCTTAAGCCTTTATATGACCTCCCATGTGCCCCCTCTGCGATTCCCCCTCCCATTCCTGACTCAAGGCTTACTCCAAGAAGGATTCAGCCAGGGTATCTCAGTGGGAGAATGGAACTTGAACATGATCTTAAGTGACCAGGGAATACATCCAGGAGGAGCCAGTGAAGAAGAGGCCACGTGAGGAAGTGCTCAGGGGCACAGGGAGGGGTGAAGGGGACACCTACCTCATTGATCCAGTCATTATAGGCAGACACGCGGGTGAAGACCACGGGCTTCTTGTATGTGTTGCAGCCTGTTCCGGAGCCAAAGCTCACGATGCCATGCACCTGCCAGGAGCCGTCCTCTGCCTGGCAGTTCAGTGGGCCACCCGAGTCTCCCTGCATCAAAGCAGCCAACCTCAGCCCCAGTCCTCCCCCAGAGGCTGGCTCTGGCTGCTGTGGGGGATGTGAGCTGGGCCCTTGGCCTCCATACCTATTATTTAGGCCTCAGGCTAGCTGTGGGGATAGTGACAGACAAAGTGTGGGGACTACGCTGGCCTCATTCTGTGAGGTGTCAGCTAGCTCTTAGTTTGCTGTGATCTGGGATGATGCCAAAGGACTCTGCCTCGGTTTCCCTGACTGTTCAGGTCACTATGTGTAAACTTCTGAGAGCTTCCCAGCAAGTCAAGGAGGCTGGGGACCCTGAAGAGGCCTGGGAAAGTAGGGAGGCTGGTGTGGGGAGAGGGTCATGTGTTTCAGAATGGACAGTCCCCCGTTGTCCCGGATGTTTTGTGGTCATACTCTAAGTCCCTGTCTCTCTGGACCGGTGCACCAGAGCCTTCAGGAATGGAACATGAAGGAAGTCACTTCACGCTGCTAAGACCCATTTAGTCTCATGGTGTGAAGTGGTTCCTATGGCCTTGTTTTTTGATGTGCGTATGTGCATGCATGCGTGTATTTACGTGTGTGTGTCTGTGAGGATGCAGGTATGTGTGCCAGTGTGCATGCAGATGTATGTGGAGCCAGAAGACACCCTTGCATGTCATCTTCAAGTGTACTTCTCTCTGGCCTGGAGCTGACCAACTGGGCTAGACTCATTGGCCAGTGAGACCCCGGAGTTCTCTTGTCTCCACCTCCCTAGCACTGGGATTCAGAGGCACCACCATGCTTGGCATTTTTATAACGTGAGTTCTGGGGATCAAATTTAGGTCTTTGTGCTTGCAAGGAAAACACTACCAACTGAATGATCTCCCCAGCTCTAGCCCCATTTTTCTTCTCGTGTGTGTGTGTGTGTGTGTGTGTGTGTGTGTGTGTGTGTGTGTGTGTATTTTTTTGTGGGCATGCATACATGTCACGATAGAGATCAGAGGACACTGTAGGAGTTGGCCCTCTCCTTCTCCCATGGGTTCTGAGGCTCAAACTGAGGTCACCTTAGGTCACCTTTACCCTTTGAGCCACCCCCCTCCCCCTCTCCCCCCCTTTATAGAGCACTTCAGCAGCCCACGCAATTGCTGGCTCCATTGGGACTTGAAGTTGAACTGCTCATATCCAGCCCCCTCCCTCTCCCCATGCACTGGGGCTGAGCAGCGAGGGATGGGCTGAGTAACCGCTTTCTCCTAGGCCTTCAGAGTCCATCAGGGCTTGGCTTCTTGGTGGGGGGGGGGGGGGGGCGGGCGTTGATTTGCTTCATTTACCCTGCTCTGCCCACCTCCCTGCTGCCCCCTGGTGTGGGGTCAGGACACTCACATTGCAGGCAGAGATGACTCCATCACCCCCGGCGCACACCATTGTCTTCCTGACCTTGATGAACCACCAGTCCAGCCGGGAGCACGTGGCGTGGCTCACTATGGGCTGCAGGCCCTGCTGGAGCACGTCGGCAATGGGACCACCAGCTGGGGAGAGAGCAGCCATGCCAGGGAGTCAGCTGGTGCCCTCAGCCCAGCCATAGCGCTGGTCTCCAGCCCGCAGGAGACTGGGAACTGGCAAAGGCAAGTTCTGGTGCACGGAAGACTCTGGGAACCGTGTGTGCGCCCTTCATCGGGATGGCCCAAACCTTTGGGTCACGGTCCCTTGGAGACTACGTATCTTTAGTTTGGAGTCCGACTTTCCTCCTCTTTCTGTTTCGCTGTGCTAGGGGTCAAACCCAGGGCCCTGAGTAGACTAGGCAAGCCGTCTGCTGCTGAGCTTGATCCCTTCTATTTTGCGACAGGGTCTCCCTGAATCGCCTAGGCTGGTCTCGAACTCACTCTGTCCTGAGACAGGTTGACCTGTGATCCCTCTTCCTCGGCTGGGATCTTGAGGGTTCAATTGTCTGCCACTTCCTTCCAGAACTTCATCTTAGCTGCACATATCTGAAGGCTTTCTTCTCCCAGGATGTCCTTAAGAGCCAGCCTGTGCTTTCTCTAAGTCTTGCATAGTTTTAATGTTCATTTAACCGTCTAGTTTAGCTGGCATTTGCTTGGGCACCGGTTTGCCGTGAGATCTAGACTCCTACCCCTAAGAGGATGGTTTTAGTTAGTTGGTTAGTATATTTCTTATTTTGATACAGGTTCTCATGAAGCCTAAGCTGACCTCAAACTCCCTATGTAGTGCCCTTGAACTCCTGACCCTCCAGCCTCCACCTTCCAAGTTCTGGATCACAGGCGTGCATGACCAGGCCTGCCTTTTGTTTTGGGTTTATTTATGTGACTGGGGCAATGAGCCAATTCCTGTTCTAAATACCTGATGAGTTCTAGCCTATTGAACCCTTATGTCACCCACCACATTTACTTGTGACATGCTTGTCACATGGTCTGGGCTGAGTAAATCAATAGTAGCTGTTATTATAACAAAGGTTTAAAATCTATGATGATATCAGGCAGGAGGGAGAACGTGGGAGACATTCTAAATCTTGAGTGGCACCTCCTCCAGGAAGCCTCGGGGATGTCCCGCTGCAGGCTGTACTCACTCCAGAGGCGACCCCAACCGGTGACGTAGCAGGGGTAGTCCTGAGGCAGCAGGGCACCCTCCTCTGGGATGCAGCCCACCTTGATGGTGTCACTCAGTTCCACGGGCTCAGCCAGCTTGATGATGGCGATGTCGTTCCTGAAATGCAAAGTGGAGGTTTGGCAAGTGTGTAGAAGGTGGTGCTGGGTATCAAGCCTTGGTGGCCAGGGACTCCCCCGTAAACACCTACCAGCAGTTTATTAGGTAGTGGACACTCTGGAGGACAAATGACTGTGTGTGTGTGTGTGTGTGTGTGTGTGTGTGTGTGTGTGTGTATGCGTGTGTGTATGATGTGTGTGTGTATGTGTGTGTGTGTGTGTGTGTGTGTGTGTGTGTGTGTGTGTATGCTCCCGTGCATGTGGGGGGGATGTCAGGTGGCTTGCTCTCTGCATCTCCACCTTATTCCCGGGAGACCATCTCTCATCAGTGAGGGCGGCAGCCAGCAAGCCCTGGAGAGCCCCGTGTCCCCACCTCCCACAGCTCTGAGGTTAAAGGTTCTCCCAGCCACAGCTTCTCATGCGGGTGCTGGGGATCTGAACTCAGGTCCTCAGGCTCTCACATGGTGCTGTCTAACTTCAGGTCAATTTGACACACGTTAGGGTCGTCTGGGAAGGGATCTTGATGGAGACAAAACGCTTTTCACAGGATTAGCCTGTAGGCAAGTCCGTAGGGCATTTCTAGAGTGATGATTGATGTGGGAGGGCCCAGCTCACCGTGGGTGGTGTCATCCCTAGGCTGGTGGTCCTGGAAGATGAGAGCAGGCTAAAAGCCGGGCATGTGGTGGCACACGCCTTTAATCCCAGCTCTCAGGAGGCAGAGGCAGGCGGATCTCTGTGAGTTTGAGGCCAGCCTGGTCTACAGAGCAAGTTCCAGGACAGCCAGGGCTACACAGAGCAACCCTGTCTTGATTCCTGCCCTGCTTGAGTTCTTGCCCCTACTTCCTTCAGAGATGGACTGTTACCTGGAAGTGTAAAACAAGCCCTTTCCTTCCCAGTTTGCTTTTCTGTCATGGTATTTATCAGAGCAACAGAAACCCGGACTAAGACACACAGCAAGTGCTCTTAGCCATGCAGCCATCTCCCCGGCCCTAAGTGACCCTTCTAATGGGTACACCTGTCCTTTTTGATGTGGCTTCTTCCTCATATGCCAATTCATGACAGCTTAACAGAGTGGAGATGCTCAGAAATACTGTAGGTTATGACCCCCTGGAAAGTGAGCTGTAGCTGCCTCAGGGCTGGCACTCACCACACGAAGAGGGAGTTCCACTTCTCATGGACGTAGATGGTGTCCACCTCCGAGTACAGGGAACCTTCCTCATCCTCCACCGTCAAATTGTACTTCCCCAGGGCCACGCGGTAGGTTAAGTCTTTGCTATAAGGGGGAAAGAGAGATGTCAGGTGGCTTCTGGCAGGACCAACCAGAAACTGAGAGCATTGGTGACCGGGTCCTCTTGCTTCAGTAGGACTTTGTGGGAAAGGGAGTGTCTGTTCCTATTGACCCCGTGCAAGATGGGAGAAAGGGCCTATGGCTTAGAGCCAGGGACTCGGGTCAGGTATGACCTTGCCGCCCTAGACTGGCAGGCTAGGAGAAGTCAAGCTGCTATTGCCTTTGGCTCCCACATGGCAGTAGCCACCTGAGTGACTCCTGCTTGGCTCTGTCCCCGCTACGACAAGATCCTCCTGCCCTAGGATGGCAGGCAAGCACCGCCACACCTGGCTTCCCCTGACTGCTCAGCATCTCCTAAAACAGATGCTAATTGTACCCTGAAGTTCTTCCCACAACTCCCCTCTCTCCAGTCACACTGTGGTCCTTGTGTATACACCCCCAACCCTTACACTCTGCTCCCAGGAGGAGGCTGCCCCAGTGTTTCCCAAGCATCCAAGAACTGCCTCCTTCTTGCTGGTTCCTGGAATTCCACACATCAGCCATGTCCTCTCTCCCTGCTCCCTTCTTTTGGGGTTTTGCCTTTTTCAGAGTGATCTCCCTCTTTTTTTTTCCTCCCTCCTTCCCTCTTTCCCTCACTCCCCATCCCCTTCCCTGCTTTCTTCTTTTTAGCCCAGGCTGGCCTCAAATGCAAGGCTATCCCAGCCTTCAACCTCAGCTCTTCCTGCCTCAACCTACAGCTTTGTGCATGCTAAGAAGGAACTCTGCCAACTAAGCTACAGCCCCAGCTCCCTTATTTTACTATTTTAACTCCTTCCCTCCCTCCCTCCCTCCCTCCTTCCCAGTTCTGGGCTATCTTCTTTTAAATTCAGCCAGACCCACCTTTGCCCCTCCCTTCTTCCAGCCTCATTTTTGTTTGATAAGTTACATATTTACTTGTTTATCTATTGTTCTATCTTCCACTGGAATAGTGGAATACAACGTTCCACCAAAATAGCCCCAGAGGCTGGCCTTTGTCTTCTCTGCTGTTTCTTGGCACATAGTAGGTGCACAAAGAAGTGTTTTCAACTGATTAAATGAACAACTGAGTTGGAGGAGAATAGCTAACAGAGCCCAGTGCCTGGAGCATTAGATACTCAGGTCTCCGGTGCCATCCCCCTCACTTGATGCAGTGGGCAGCGGTCAGGACGTGGCTCTTGGTGATGAGAGTACCGCCACAGGTGTGCCTCCACGTGTCATCCTTGAGGTACTGAAGAGAGATCTGCAAAAGGGCCACAGGTCAGCCCCCCAGGGATCCCCAGCCTTGTCCCTCCAACCTCTGCGTCTACCTCATAAAGTGCTTACCTGCCAGGGCCAGCTGTGGGGGACGGCATCCTCTCCCCCTACCACTCTGGTTGACAGGTTGGGTGGGAAGGTGGGATCCCCACAGCTGGAGGCTGGGGAGAGAGGGGAGTGCAGGTGAGTAGTAGGTTGTCCCCCTCTAAGGGCAGGTGAGAAGCTCAGGCTAGCTCTCTGGGCCTCAGCTCCACCCCCGCCGTGTGTATGTGTGTGTGTGTGTGTGTGTGTGTGTGTGTGTGTGTGTGTGTGTGAGATATGGGAGGAACAGCACTAATCTAAGAGTCTCCTGAGAACTAAGCCACATGGCACATTAAAAAGCCACACAGGAGGAGGAGGGACACTTCATATAGTGAAAAGAACAGGCAGGTGACTGGCACTCACGAAGGACTGAGGATGCCTTTTGTGGGTCACAGTACAGCGTGTTTGTGAGGGAGTATTCAGTGTGGACTACAGAGTCCCACACTGCCATGTCTAGGCAGTTGTGTGGCATGGTTAAGAGTGTGCGCTGAGGTGAGGCAGATGGGGCTGGCATTCTGGCTGTGAGCCAGCATGTGGTCCTGAGGCAGGGTACTGAGCATCCCTGGACCCACTCCGTGTTCCCACTGTTGAATGGAGATGTGGGCAAACCTAATACTTGTATATGGTCCAGTTTGCTCCTGCACCTAGAGAACCCAGCTCCACTCCTGATCAAGTGCTCTCCTTTACCCAAACAAAACCAAATCCTATTGAACCCTTCAGTTTGAAATCTGGGAGAATGCCACTAAAACGGGAGAGCAAAAGAGCCCTCGAGAGGGAGACACAGATGGGAAAGGCCGGCCCAGTGGCTCCCCAGAGTGAACGCCGGGTGAGGCACGTACCGTGGGCCTTGCTCAGGGCCTCCTGTCTAAGCCTCACACCTTAGAGGGTGCTCTTCACCCCTTCTCCAGGACCTACTAGTTTGGAAGAGGCTTAACTGACACACGGCTGCTCAGTAGCTGAACCCACACCGGACCCAAAGTGCCTTTCTTGGGGGCAGAGGACACCCCAAGGCCAGCTTGATCTTATAGCCCGCTGGAGGCAGCTTGTCCCCACGCTCAGGCTTACCGCAGGCCACGATGGCAGCGAGGACTGTAATTCCCAACATGGTCAGGTGCTCAGGACTGGCTGGTGTGGAGGCAGGCTGGGCATTTATAGGGACGAGGGGGGTGGTGTGAGGTCACAGGGGTCAAAGCTGAGCTCAGTCTGGGGACAAACCTGTTCTGACAAGGCCTTTTCCTGACCTTGGTAATTACTGTTTAATTTGGGCAGAAGATGTGGTTGACTAGAAGTATGGGGTTTCCAAGACGGAGTGAATTCACAGGGCCTCTATCTTCCATCAGAATACTGACCTAAACTCCAGGGCTGCTTGCCTTTGTAGATGACTGGAACTCAATTTGTATGTTTTTCTGCAGATTTTTATATTATTATTATTAATTATTATTTTAAATGTAAAGATGATTTTATGTGTATGAATGTTTGTCTACATGTATATCTGTACATCAACGTGTGTGCC
Source organism: Peromyscus melanophrys (assembly GCA_902168415.1). NCBI lineage: Eukaryota > Metazoa > Chordata > Mammalia > Rodentia > Cricetidae > Peromyscus > Peromyscus melanophrys. The sequence continues at coordinate 18,861 of CABHPR010137770.1, forward strand.
TGGTGCCAGAGGAGGCCAGAAGAGGACATCAAATCTCCTGGAACTGGAGTTACCGATGGCTGTGAGCTGCCCTGTAGGTGCTGGGAACCAAACTTGGGTCCTCTGCAAAGCAGCAAATGCTTTTAGCCACTGAGGTATCTCTCCAGCTCCATTTCTTGTTGATTTTAAAGAAATAGAAAGCATTCTCTTGGGCCTCTCAAGGGAGGCACTGCCCTTGGATGTCTTTAGTGTGACTATGAGCAATCATTTCTCAAGAGCAGCTGGCGGGGTGGGCAGGAATCACTTTGGCACTCTGGTCCCTGGCTGGGCAGAGGATTCTATTAGCCTTGGCCCATACTATGACACTGGGTGGGCTGACTTATTTTCTAGTCATGATAATAAAGACTGCAAAAGCTGTCATAGGGGGCTGATGGATTTCCTGTGACTGTGGGGTAGGGCTCGACACTGTACTGACTTGCCTGTTTATCAATGTGTGCTTTATTTGGCATGATTATATATATATATATATATATATATATATATATATATAATGGATTCATTAATTATACCCCCAAGATTCATTAAGCACCCGCTATGTGTATGCCCTGTGTACCAGAGGGAGCTTCCTGTCAGCCAGGGTGATATGCTCCATGGAGAAGAGAACCCTGGCTGGAGCTCTGTAGGAGATAAGATCCATCCTAGGTGGGAGCTTGATGGGATGCAGGTAAGCTTTCTTCTCTGCTCATCTCACGTCCAGAATGCACTGGAGACCCAGAGGTGCTGAGTGTCACAACCTTCCACTGTTTCCCACCCTTTCCCTGATTTCCACGGCCCGCAGTGTGGCTCTCAGGACCTAGGAGCTCAGGGCCAGAGGCCGGAATGGAAAAGTAACCACTCAAGACGTGTGGGCGTGCTGGGATGTGGCCAGGTGATGCCCAGTGGCCTCTAGAGAAGGTTGTGGGGGAGGAGGCAGAGTGAGAGCCTGAGAAAGGGGCAGGTGCAGGTGACAGGGGCCTGGATTGTCTGCCTCCTTCAAGATCTGGTGGCAGCTGTTGCCTCTTGAATGAGGTTCACTAAGTGGGGGAGGCTGAAGGACTGGTGAGGTTTCGCCTCAAATACCACAGGGAAGGGAGGGAGTTTGGGGGTTCACTGAACAGCTTCAGGCCAGCGAGGTAGAGTGGTGAATTCAATGGGGGGCTTGGGTGTGGTGGTACACACTTTTAATCCTAGCACTCAGGAGATTGAAGCAGGTAGATCTCAGAGTCTGAGGCCAGCCTGGTCTACACAGAGATTTTCCAGGCCATCTGGGACTACATAGTGAGACCCCGTGGGGGAAAAAAAATTCTGAGTCCAGTAGAGGATCTGGGAAAGCAATGGAGATCTGAATGGCTTGGATTTGGTGAAGAGGTTTAGTGAGAAGATGGGGTTTGGGGAAGTTTTTCATTTGTTTGGATTAAAAACAAACTTTAAATTACATGTAATTATTTACATGTGCACACACACATGCCGTGGTGTACATGTGGAGGTCAGAGGACCACTGGGTGGAGTTGGTTCTCTCCATCCACCATGTGGGGCCATGGCGCCCAGGCTTACTTTACACTCCTGATCCCTCCTACCCCTGTCCATACCTCCCCAGGGCTGGCATCACAAGCAGGTGCCAATGCACCATGCTCTAGGGATGGTTTCTGGTGCAGTTTCTTGTGGGAACTGGGTCACTTGAGGCCTCCTCGTTTCTCAGCTGGCTTTCTCTACAGGGCTCTGCAGTGGGCAGGTGGGGTCTTGGCAGGCTAAGGCTCAGGTCCCCAGAGCTGCGGCTCCGGCACCCGAGAGTCAGCCCACACTCATCGCCAGGCCAGTTGCAGCCTGAATGGAAGCTGTTCCCTTTCGATCTCCTTGCCCCGCCCCTGGGTCTGTCACCCTAGCACAGCGGTTCTCAACCTGTGGGGTCGCGACCTCTGGAGGTCATATGACCCTTTCACAAGGGATCACCTATCAGATACCCTGCATATCAGATGTTTACATTATGATTCATAACAGTAGTAAATTACAGTTACGAAGTAACAACAAAAATAATTTAATGGTGGAGGGTCCCCACAACATGAGGAACTGTATTAAAGGGTTGCAGCATTGGGAAGGTTGAGAACCACGGCTCTAGCAAGTTAGGGAATCCCTTGTACAAGGAGTGTAGAGGACAAGAGCTCACAGATAAGCACTAGAAAACCCAGAGTTGTTGAACAATTATGGAAACAAGGCTTTCTTCTTCAAGGGAAGAACTGACATCAGTTTTCCTTCAGGAAGCTGTGAGCGGTTGTGTTCATACCTGGCAACCTTTGCTATTCTGTAAAGCCATCCCTCATCAAATCGAATCCCCCAGACTGACTCCTGAACAGTTTCTCGGTCAACAGAAGCCATCCTCATGCTTATTACAAACCCCTCCTCCCCAGGCCCTTATGCTGAACACTTTCTCAGTCAGTAGAAAAGGTCACAGGAACTTTGCTGGAGAGGTACTTCGCAAAGGAGGTTGTTTCAATGTAGCCGTGCCTAAAGCTTCTTGTGGTAACTGTCACATGGAAACTTTCCCTCAGAGTTTTACGGTGTTTAAATATGTGAAAAACAGATCCCTTGGCATCAGACTCCAGAAGTTTTGACCCAGAACTGCCTCAGTTGCGCTGACCCAAGTTTCATTATTAATCTCCCTGGGATCGTTTCCCCGATGGGCTGTGACGCTTGCAGGGGTCCCTGCAAAGGGTTACTGAAAGGAGACGCCTAGCCTAAAATGTTATTACTGGTGGTGGCATGTCAGGCAGTGGCTAGCATGTGAGTGCTGTACCCCAGGATATATATCCCCAGATCCTTGTCCTTCCCAGACAGGACTGTGAGAAAGGAGCAAGGGGCCACCTGATGCTGCAGTTCCACTCATGGCCACATGGGGGCAGAAGCACCCAGACAAATCAGAAACTTCCCCCACGCTGCTTAGGCTGTGTGTAACCACAAATCTGGAAAGATCTGGAGACCCCAGTCCACCCACATGTCGGGCAGATGGAGACCGGGATACCACGGGCACCGCACAGACAGCTGCTGGTGCCAACATTGCAGCCACTCCCCCGCTCCAGGGACACTGAGGATGGTGGGTATCTGGACCATGGGGGCTCACTGATTCTGAACCTCTGTAGCATTTTGTTATAGTTTCTTTAGACAGGGTCTTGCAGTGTAGCCCAGGCCAACCAACTTGAACACTCCCTCCTCTCTGGAAGGCTGGGGTGACTGACAGGTATGCATCACATCTGTTCTGGCCATCATTTTGGAGTCAGGTGGCACAGCCCTACCTCTGTGAAGTCTCAAGGCTGGTGGCCCTATGACAAAGCACAGGCCGTGGGCTACCCACCCTGGGCAGAATCCTACCGCCCCAACTGGTCTGTGTGCCTGGCGACCTTCAGGCTACCCTGCATGTTTTTTTTTTTTTTTTTTTTTTTTTTTTTT
>CABHPR010137771.1:7538-17631 GCA_902168415.1 Peromyscus melanophrys
CACACACACACACACACACACACACACACACACACACACACACACACACGTTGTCCCCAATCTCAAGTTTTTCACAGAGCAGAGCAGAACAATCCCTCGAATGGGATTCAACCTAGAAGACCCTTATTTTGAGGGTGTGGCAAAGGTCAGTAGCTATGCAGCAGAGAATGGGGTGCACACCATGTAGGGAAACCCCATTTACACTGCCTTGTTAAAAAAAGGATATGGTTTTTATCAGCCCCCTTAGCAAGGAGAGCATCCTTCCATGGCTCTGAGAGCATGGTCAGAGAATGGTCTGCCCAGGGAGTCTGTCTGCTGTGGGTGGGGGCTAGGCCAGGTTCCTAACAGGATTTGGGGAGATGGGGGATTGACATTGCTGTAGTTGTCTAGACAAGTTCAATGAAGATTCTTAAGGTCCCAGGCTCCCCCAGGAGGACATGGTAGCCAATGTGTCATGAGGGTCAGGTAGGTGCAGCAGGGGTGACACCCACTGTCCCATTTCAAAGGCTCCAGAGATGACGGTCTTAGTAATAGAGAAGGAGAGTCTTGGGGCAGGACTTGTATTATTGTGGAGGTCTGTGGCATGTTGAGGGAGGTGCTCAGTCAGGTCCTGGGTAGAAAGGTCTAGGACCCCCAAAAGCAGAAGTCTGTTACTGTGGGTCTGGAGATAATCCTCAGGGAGAGGGTGAGAGAAAGGGGGATTCCAGGGACTCCACTTCATGGGCAACCGGAACGCAAGAATGAACAGAGGGGACGGACCGTTGATCTGTAATGCCTGAGAAGCCGAGTTGGGTTATGCAAAAAGCTGGGGGGGGGGGGTGTGGATCAAAGATGAGGATTGAGAGGCATGTCCCAAGGGACTCTTCACCCTCAACGGTGAGCCAGGAGCTAGCTAACACCATCCCCAAGGGTGCGGGCAGGACCACCTCTCTGGATGAAGGCAGTCCTTGAGCATATACCTAAGCCGAGAGTCCCAGTCTCCCACAGGATGCTGCAAAGGTGAGGTTCTGGATAAGGACATAAATCACTCTTCTTCCAAAATCAAGGCAGGAACATTGCTCACCATCAACCATCTTAAGCCACAAAGTGCTGAGAGCCCCAGATAATGCTATAGCTTGAGGGCTGGGATTTGCCTGCCTGGGCTCAGGGGGCAGCCTGGGATCAATTTCCAATTGTTCCAATACCCACCTCCCCAGCCTCTGGCAGTCCACCAGCTCTGGGCAGCTGGTCCTCATCTGTCCCAGACCCTCCCATCTGGGCCAGGCAGGTGTGGGTAGGAGGACTGAGGGTGCCCTATACCATGCTGGCCCTCACTGCTTACAGATTCCTCCTGCTCTGGAGTGCTGTCCTCATCATGTACCCCACCAGCCTGGCTGTCATCTCCATGACCTTCTCCAACTATGTGCTTCAGCCTGTCTTTCCCAACTGCATTCCCCCAGCCACAGCCTCTCGAGTACTCTCCATGGCCTGCCTGAGTGAGTGTCTTTGAGCCTCTGTCCCCACAGCAGCTGGCTGCCCCACCCCCGTGATACTCTCTGTGCACTCCGCTGGGAGGAAGGTGGAGTGGGAGCCCCCACCTGCTGTCACCTGAAACATCTACCTCGAGCCCCAGGGTGCTGGCTGCTGAAGAGTCTGTTCCCCTTGTTGTCTGGCCTCAGGTGCCCACACCCCTTTCTTCCCTAGTGCTCCTGACATGGGTGAACAGCTCCAGTGTGCGCTGGGCCACGCGCATCCAGGATATCTTCACCGGCGGGAAGCTGTTGGCACTGGCACTCATCATTGGTGTTGGCTTTGTCCAGATCTTCCAAGGTAGAACCAGGGTGGGAGCATTGGAGAGAATTGGGGAGGTGCTAACCCCTGACATCTGGACTCCCCAGGACACTTTGAAGAGCTGAGGCCCACCAATGCCTTCACGTTCTGGATGACACCGTCCGTGGGTCACCTTGCCCTGGCTTTCCTGCAAGGTTCTTTTGCCTTCAGTGGCTGGAACTTCCTCAACTATGTCACCGAGGAGCTGGTTGACCCTCGCAAGTGAGTGACACACCAGGACAGGCACTGGTAGGGAAGCAGTGGTCCTCACAGATCTGCTGGTACCCAAGGCTCAGACTGGCCATCCGCTGACCACACTTGCTGCTATGACAACAGACTTGAAGGAGAGTCCTGAGGCCATGTTCTTCCCTGTCTGCAGCTGCAGCTGGGCCCCTCCTGGGACCTTGGGAAGACTTGAATATCATTATGCTGCTGTGTTTAGTGATTTACATTTGGTTCAAAATTATCCATATGCACACAACATGGTTCTGAAGGATAGAGCCTATGATATTCCATCTGATGCTCAGCCAGAGGCCTTGGCATGGACCGTGGCAGCTGAGGGGGCAGGGGTTTGTGGAGAATCCCCAGGGAGACCTCAGACTTGAGGGCTGAGCTCTTGAAGGCATTTGAGATTTTCTAGGCTGACTTTGGCTATATGCATTTTTTTTCTTTCTACCCAGACATTAATTAGATCCTGCCCTCAGGGGATGACATGTCCTCATCCCAGTGGCCTCTGTCCCTCCTTCTGTGCTCAGACAGGGGTTTGGGGGAAAGGCAGACAGCAATATGTGCCTGTCCCCAGCAGCAATGCTGTTTCCTTTCCTGCCCGAAGCCGCGCCCCCTCCCCCAGCAGTCCCAGCGCCTCATCCTTGGACGGGAACTGACACTCTAATCTCTGTCCCCAGAAACCTACCTCGCGCCATCTTCATTTCCATCCCACTGGTCACCTTCGTGTACACATTCACCAATGTTGCCTACTTCACCGCCATGTCCCCCCAGGAGCTGCTGTCCTCCAACGCAGTGGCTGTGGTGAGTGGGGACCTCAGCCCTCTCTGCAGCCCCCACCCCATCCCCAGGCTCATACCTGGCCTCTCTTCTGTGCCCATGCAGACCTTCGGTGAGAAGTTGCTGGGCTACTTTTCGTGGGTCATGCCTGTCTCTGTGGCACTGTCTACTTTTGGAGGGATCAATGGCTACCTGTTCACCTCATCCAGGTGACTGGACTGAGGGAAAGGGAGAGGATGGTATTGGCAAGACTAGGTAGGAACCTTGCTGGGTACAGGCTGCGCTAGGGACCTTGGGAAGGGAAAGCTGAGGCAATGAACTCTCCAGTAACAAATATCTGAACCCAATCCTGAAGTAAAGAAAGCCAGGAGACAGACTACATGAGGAGAGCTGGTAGGGCCTGGAGGGCAGAGGGCAGAGGTCAAAGGTGACAGCTGGGTTCTAGCAAGCCATAGAGAAGCTCCAATGCCAGGCTCTGGTCCTTATCCATCTCCCTCCCTGTACCCAGGCTATGCTTCTCTGGAGCCCGAGAGGGACACTTGCCCAGCTTGCTGGCCATGATCCATGTCAGACGCTGTACCCCAATCCCTGCCCTCCTCGTCTGTGTAAGTTTGGGAACCTGACCAGCCAGTGCGCATAGCCAGAGACATCTAGCAATGGGTTGTTGTTGTTGTTGTTGTTGTTGTTGTTTTAAATAATGGCAAAAACTCATTCCTGCCTATGGTAGATGACTCATGGAGGGTGGGAAAGGGCTGGGACTTCCCTGACCTCCTGACCTGAGTGGGAAGGCCCAGAGCAGCCTGCAGGGATGGCCAGAAGCAGGTGGGAGGCCAGCTGTCAGCCCTCGGTCCTCTCCCAGTGCGGGGCCACAGCGGTCATCATGCTCGTGGGTGACACATACACACTCATCAACTATGTGTCCTTCATCAACTACCTCTGCTACGGAGTCACTATCCTGGGCCTGCTCGTGCTGCGCTGGAGGCGGCCAGCACTCCACAGGCCCATCAAGGTGAGGCTGGAAATAACCAGGGCCAAGTTGAGCATCAGAGGCAGGTGTGGGTGACAAAGACCAGGACTACAGCATTTGCAGAGCGCAGGGCTTTCCATGCACTGACATATTCTCTCCTCATAACCCCAGGAAGCATGTGCTTTTAATATTCCCAGTCCACAGACAGGGACAATGAGACCAAGGTCACATGGACTGCCAATGACAGAGCCTGGCATTCTCATGATCTCACATGAAAGAGTGACAGAAAAGCCCCCCGTCTGTATATAAATCCTGAAGATTGCCTGAAATACGAAGCACCAAAAAATAGTTGAGCTGCAGCCAAATGCAAACGGCAATAGATAGCTCAGCACTGTTCAAATAGACAGCCTCAGCAGTTCAGCCAACTGGTCAACCCAGGAGTTGCTCCCCAGTGCACTGGGCTGCAACCAGAGGGGCCAATGCAGACCCCAGTTCCCAAGAGATGGAGAAAGTGCCTCTGATTCCTGGGGTGGTTCGGGAAGGAGAGCCAGGGCGATGCCCCTTCCCTGGTGCTCCTGTCCAACCTTTCTCCGTTAGGTGAACCTCCTCATTCCTGTTGCGTACTTGGTGTTCTGGGCATTCCTACTGGTCTTCAGCTTCATCTCGGAGCCCATGGTCTGTGGGGTCGGTGTCATCATCATCCTCACTGGGGTCCCCATCTTCTTCCTGGGAGTGTTCTGGAGAAGCAAACCAAAGTGTGTGCACAGACTCACAGGTGAGCCGCCACCATGCCTCTTGGGGGGAGGGTGGGCATCTTTTTGATCCCACCCCAGAACAAGGGCCTTCGACCAGCCTGGCTGGTGATAAAGGACCCAGTGACTTCCCTCAAAATCCCTGCTACATGGAGATGTGGCCAGGATCCGTCTGCAAAGGAAGCGACTCCCTGCCCAAAGGAGGTGTCTGGAGTTAGGGTCATCCCTGTCTCAAAGGATCAACCATGATCTATCTGTCTGTCTTATCTGTCTGTTCTTAGAGTCCATGACACGCTGGGGCCAGGAGCTGTGTTTCGTGGTTTACCCCCAGGGCTCCCTGGAGGAGGAGGAAAATGGCCCCATGGGCCAGCCCTCCTCATTGCCCATCACGGACAAACCCTTGAAGACACAATGAGACCTTGTAGAGACTGAAACAGCTGATTCTGTTTACATGTTGTTTATTGAGGAGGGTTTTGTGTTTTGTTTGTTTAAAAATTTTTTTTTTTCTGGAAAAAAAAAGAGAGAGAGATCCGACCCTTAGAGGCCTATTGTAAGGGACCGGCCACTGGGGTCGGGCCTCCTGCCTTAGCATTGCCCTGCTAGCTTCTCCCAAAAAGCCTGTAAATAAACAGGTCTGGTTGTTGCTGTGTGCAAGGGGAGTCCGTGGGGACTCAGCATGGCATATCGGTTGCTAGTTAGGAAGATACTATGGAGGAAGTTTTCTGCTGAGTTTTGCTGCTGGAAACTGAGGCTGGCTCCATGGGGCCCATAGGAGACAGTGAGACTCCATCTGTGACCCTCCATCCCACCTTGAGCTCACCCACCCAGAATAACCCAGAAATCCCTAGCTGGGACTATCCTTCCCATAAATCACCAAAGTGAATGCTACCACTTCTGATAGCACAGCGTTGCCCTGGCTTCAGGCAGGGAAACCAAGGCTCTGAAGCAGGACAGGATAGATGTTACCATTGTCACTCAGTACCTTAGCTTCTGTATCCTGAAAAAGCATAGAATGGCCTCTGTCATGGTCATCCTCTCTCATATTTTCAGTCTTACCATTAGGCTTAGGGATTGACCCAGCAGCCAGTGGGCAAAGGGCCCCAGCCTAGCCAGGCCCATGCTGCCAGCACAGGCATAAGGATGGGACAGAAGCCACTAGCCCATCTCCCCCAGGGGCCCTGTGGGGAAGGGGGAATAACGCACTCACCATGAATGAGGTCCAACACCCCCCATGACCCTTTCGGGCCTCAACTACAGCTCCTGGCAGAGTTCTGGGATGGACAGCTGGTGCCACTGCCGGGTGAATGAACTGAGAAGCCACAGAAAACATTGTGGAAAGCCTGGCTCTGGCTCTCCTGCTTTTCTGGAAATGAATCCCCAGATTAGAGTTGCAGGGAGTAATTTGACGTGAGACTCCCAAAGACTCTTGCCAACCTCAAAGGTGGTTTTATCACCCCACCCTCCTTCCCAGGCCAACTAATGGGCCCCTAAGCCCCTGCCAGCAATGCCCATCAGGGCTATGGGCTTGCAGAGGTAGCCCATGGCTGAGCGCCCAGGCCTTCCACCAGGGATACTAGGTGGGCCTCTGTTTGTAAGAAAGAATGCAGAGGCAGGGTAGAAACGACTGTGTATTCCCTGGTTACAAAGCGGGGCTGTGGCAGTCACCAGCGTGTCCAATGGGTCAGCAGACCAGCAGGGCTTCGTCGTCACTAGCCTCCAATATTGGGGAGCAGGTTGGTGGGGGGCTCCTGCAGACTCCCAATGACTCTGGTGAGTGGGGATCTTGGGTGCTGCTGGCAGTGGGAGTCTGGGGGTAGGGGTCTTGGGCCAAGCAGGGCTCTGGAGGTGTGTCCACGGGGACTGGGCTGTCTTCCGGAGGGTCCTCACAGGCCTTTCTCTCCTTGTCCTCTGGCCTGTACTCTGGGTCTTGCAGGTTCAACGGTGGGGGTGGCACTGAAGGCCCCACTTCTGGTACATGGCCAGGGCCACTGGGCGGCCCATCTCCAGCTTCCCTGGGGCTGCCTGTGTCTGTATGGGGTGCTGGGGGATCTGGGACAGTGCCTGGTGCTGCCTGGAGGAGCCCATCACCCAGCACGGTCTGTGAGGTACGCGCAGCCGTCAGCAGCGGGATCTGGCCTCGAGGTGCCCGTGGGCGGTGGAAGAGCCTGTTCCAGAGGCGGCCGAGCCTGCGGCGGGATGGCCCCCTGCGGGAGGCATGCCGACGCATCTGTCGTCGCATGGCTGTGCGAAGGTTCTGCAGCACTGAAGCCTGGGGGTGGGGCAGCAGCTAAGGTAGGGGCCAGGTCATTTGGGAACAACCCCCTTCTAGACCAGAGACTAATCTGAGCTTCCTCCACCTTCCCCACTCCAAACACCCTAGCCCTAGCTGGCCCCTAGGCCTCCTGGTCTTGGGGGCTCTCAGACCCAGCAGGAAAGAAACCTGGGCCTTGTAGGATGTCAAACTCATGGAGGCTCACCTGGGATGCGCTGTAGACAGGAAAGTCCTCTACCGGTGGGATGAGGCCTTGCGCGATGAGCTGGCCGTAGGATGGGGGGGCCTCCCGCCGCACAAACTCTGCCTCTAAACGGGTCATTTGGGTCTCAAAGGCCCTGAAAGCAACGGGCAGAAGGGAAGAATGATAGACACCTGCCATAACGGCAGGATTTAGGGACCCCACCCTTGCATCCAGATCCCTGCATGCACACACAAGAACAGTCTTCCTGTATTGGGATGACCCAAACCCACAGTGTGGAATGCGGTGAGATTTTCTCCAGGGAAACTTAGGAACTGGGGCTCCAGGCCACCACGTGGTGCCCACCTGTACTCCTGCGTGCGCAGTGAGTAGAGTTTGAAGGCACAGCCTAGGGCAATGACAAGCAGCAGTCCGCACACCAGGCTGCCAATGAGGGCAGCGGTGATGACCTTGCGGGGCACGGCGGCCAGGCACCCATGCTCATCACTGCCGTCTTGGCAGTCCTCCTGGCCATCGCAGCGCCATGTCTCAAAGATGCACAGGTTGGTACCACAGTGGAAGGTGCCCGGCTGGCAGGAAAAACAGTTCTTCTCATCGGCGCCATCGGGGCAGCTTTTCTGGTTGTTGCAACGATCGGCAGGTGCATAGCACAGGCCACTGCCACCCTCACAGGGATACTGGTCCGGAGGGCACGCGGGGCAGCCCTGTTCATCCCGGCCACTTGCACAGTGCCACCAGCCATCACAGCGCTGTGGCTCTGAGAAGCAGCCCTGCTCCCCGGAGCTCCCATCATCTCCCTCGCTGCTGCCCCCACATGGCTGCTCCCATGGAAGACAGTAACCTTTCACCTGGTACGTGGCATTGAAGCCATGACCAGCACTGCGGGCACGAGCGTGGTAGGCCACGGTGAGGCGGCCCTGTGCCGCCTCAAGGCTCACAGGCCGGTGGTTGCTGCGGTAGGAAAGAGTTTGCAGGAGACGGTCCCCACGCTCGCCTAGGCCTTCATACACTTGGACATAGTCATCATAACCAAGCCGCAGCTCCAGCTGCAGCAGCACACGCCGAGGGTCCTGTGTGTCCACCAGCCATGTGCAGTGAAGGTCTGAAGGCCCGCGGGCAGCGCCAAACAGGTCTGGAGAGGCGAAGGAACCATAGAAGCTGCCCAGCCTACGGCCGCATGCTAGGTCGGGGCAGCCAGCCTCATCAGAGCCATCACCACAGTCCTGTGTGCCGTCACAGCGCCTCTCAACCGGCAGGCAGCGTGTGGAGCGGGCTCCACTGCATGGGAAGGTTCCCCCGGGGCACAGGCTGCCTGGTGGCTCCGAGGCCGGTGCTGAACAGTTACCCTCATCCGAGCCGTCTCCACACTCATCCACCAAGTTGCACTGCCAAGGGCCAGGCAGACACTTGCCATTGTCACAGCGGAACTCATCTGTCTGGCAGGAGGCCTGGCCCAGCTTCCCTAGAGGCAAAGAGGGACAAGATGAGCCTCCTTCCAGCACCAGGCCTGAGGCTGGGAGCAGGCAAATGGGTTTAGTCCCAACTGGGGTTCTGTACAAAGCAGGGCCACCTATGGGGCACAATGGACGGAAGGCTAGGTTCAGTATCGGAGCTGAGTTTAGGCTGAGGGCAGGTTCACTTTCAGCAAATTGGAGCCAATTACCTAAAGAGACGCTGAAGCACCCCCAGACATCAGCCCTACCCCTACCCCAAGATCAGTAAGGCAGGTAAGGGGAGCCCTCGCAGAAAACTGGGGCCAGAGGAAAAGCTTGCTGCATCACCTCGGATATAGGAGAGGCGGAAGCCCTGGGCCTGGCCGGAGCTGGAGGCGTCTGAGTGGAAGAAGATCCAGACGTGGTCGCGGGCAGAGATGAAGGCTGGTGGGATGGCTGAGCCGCACAGGCGAAAGGCCTCCTGGCGAGGTGGAGCTGCTGGGCCCAGCAGGAGCCAGTCCAGGGAACACTGGTGAGATTCTTCCACATCAAAGTTCCGGAAACTGTGGGGCAGAGGAGACCCCAGGGATGGGTAGGAGGACAGGGGCCTCATGGCCCAGGATGGGCCAGCAGTAGTCAAGCTGGAGCTCATGGCAAAGGCAGCTAGCTAGCTCTGTCTCACCCAGTAGCCCTCCTTGTATCTCCCAAATTGCCTGGCTCTGCGCTCTCAGCCCCTCAGGGTCCACTCTGCCCCTACCCCAGGGTCCAGAGGCAGCTCCAGGAGGGATCACAGCATCCATGGGCCGCATCCATCAGTCCAGCTCCCTTCCAGCTCTCTGCCCCACGAGCACACACATAGCACCTCCAGTTCAAAACTGAGTTTGGAGTGTCAGCAGCCCTGACACGTTCCCCTAAAGGGTGAACCAAGGGCTCAGATCCCTGCCATCCTGAGTCAACTGGACAGCACAAACTCCCAGGATTGCGCTCTGAAGGTGGCACTCTGCCCACGGGGTTACCCCACACTGCAGCTGGGTGACTGCAAGCTGCCCAGGTGAAACACTGGCACCAGAGCTGAGCAAAGTAGGCACAGAAACCAGAACAGCCTGCGCTCATACCCATCCCATTCCTAGCCTTCAGATCTATGGAGTAGGTAGACCTGGACAGTGGGGCAAGCTTCTGGATTTTAGCATTTACAAGTGTAGCACACGGAACCCATGGAGACTCCCTAGCCAAATGTCCCCATGATCACCCTAGGTCCGGTTTCTAGCTCTTCAGTGACACTCACAAGCACCTTTCCCTGTCGCCCTCTACCCATATCTACAGCTCTGTTCACTGAGGGACCACCTGAGGTCCCTGCAGAAACCCTGACCTGGGCTCCATGCCAGTCTGGCCTCAAGCCACTCCTCAGGACAGAAACAGACACCTTTGCCACCTTAAGCAGCCAGACTACCCCCACCAGCTCCTCAGGCTCACTTTTGGGGACTAAAAAGAAAAGTCTCAGTACAGGAAGTGACCCAGCTCAGAGCACCCAGCCAAGGAAGTGGGCAATTAAATGACCATATGCTCACATAAACACGCAGGCTTACAGCTCACACGTGGCCACACAGGTCTCTCAGCTGCCTGTTTCTAAATGTGTCTATACACCTAACACAT
>CABHPR010137772.1:9088-55580 GCA_902168415.1 Peromyscus melanophrys
AAAAAAAAAAAAAAAAAAAAGAGAGAGAGAGAGAGAGAGAGAGAGAGAGAGAGAGAGAGAGAGAGAGTGTGTGTGTGTGTGTGTATCAGGGTAGAAAGGCAGAGGACTGGGCAGATGTACACTAAAGGAAAAGAAAGACAGAAAACCACATAGCCCTAAACTAGCCAATGAGACATTTTTTTTTTTTTTCAAAATCTGGTTAACCAGGGAACCAGAGATTAACCTGGCTTTACCTTCGGGATTCCTTGATAGAGAGAGGTAGAGTTGAAGACGATGATGTGTTCTGTTTTGTTTGTTCAAAAAGTTTGTTGTTGTGTACTTTAGAAGGACAACTCTCCTGTAGTGTGTGTTTAGGCACAGTGAAGACCGGAAGGTCACCAGGATGTAATCCTGCCTTCAGGTCATTTCCTGAATCAGTCCAGTGTGATTTCCTATATGCAACTTCCTAGGATGAGCGCACAGCAGAAGCCCTTTGAGTCCCAGTGTTTTAGTGCGAAGATGTTGCCTTTAGTGCCCACGTGACACTGTGTCTTTCTCTCCCCTCTACTCTCTGTCTTCTCTGAGGTCTGAGGACAACTTCAACTGTTCTGTTCTTTCCATCGACCATGTAACTCCTGGGGATGGAACATAGGTTCAGACTTGGCAGCAAGGGCCTTTATTCCTTGAGCCATCTTGCCTGCCCAAAGCCTCTCCTGTTAGCTGCTGTGTTATACTGATTCCATATTGACTAAACAATTGAGAGCTGCATCATTGGTTATAAGCCAGATACTGGAGTAAACACCTCTGCAGGGCAAGGTTTATCCTTCCCATTTTACAGGTGAGGATTCAGAGGGCTGGGAATATAGATCAGTTGGTAGAGTGCTTGCCTAGCATACACAGAGCTCTGGGTTCCACCTCCAGATCCCATGAATTGAGCTTGGTGGTACACACCTGTAATCCCAGCACTTGGGAGGTGGAGGCAGGAGGATTGTCTTAAATTATACAATTTTATGAGTGGAAGCTGATATTTTAGTTTTCTGGGTTTTAGAATTAAATATACATGTTTATATATTTTTATGTATAGGAATAGGTTGTCATTCCCTGTCTTCTTCAGTTACTCTCTACTATGTCTTTAGAGGTTGGGTGCTGTGAAACAATCTTTGTACACTGTAAATAGGTATTGCTGTCATGATTAATAAAAACCTGATTGGCTGATAGCTAGGCAGGATTTTCAAGGCAGAGAAAATGCTGGGGAGAAGGAGTCAGAGGAGTCTCCAGAGACGCAGAGAGAAGCAAGATGAATGTGCCATGTTGAAAGAAGGTACCGCTATGTGGCAGAGGGTAGATAAGTAATATGGGTTAATTTAAAATATAAGATTTAGCTAGTAACAAGCCTGAGCTGCTGACTGAGCATTTGTGATTCATAAGTCTTTCTGTGGTTATTTGGGGAGCTGGCAGTCCTGACAAAAAACTCCATCTACAGCTGGATTTCTCAATAAACAGGACACTCACCTTTAGCTAGCCTGACTGACCAACAAGTTTTAGGGATCTGTGCTCCCCACATCCCCAATAGAGTGACAGATGCCCTAACCACTCCTTGATTTTTTAAAATATACTTAATTAGATTTTGTGTACATTGGCTTGAGTGTTTCATATCCCCTGAAACTGGAGTTACAGACAGTTGTGAGCTGCCATGTGGGTGCTGGGAATTGAACCCAGGTACTCTGGAAGATCAGTCAGTGCTTTTAACTGCTGAGCCATCTGTCCAGCCCCACACCTTGCTTTTTACATGACTTCTGGGCATGTGAACTCAGGTACTCATGCTTGTAGGGCAACCACATTACCAACTGAACTATCTCCACAGCACCACAACAAATAACATTTTTATTGTGTGTTCCAGCAAATTGGGCAACCCAATGGACTTACGTGTGCTTGTTTGTAACCCAGAGTCTGCACTGAGGGAAGGGCCACCAGTTTCCTAGGTTACAGATTGTAGTGAACAGGGTCACGGGCTCCACTCAACTTCCTTTCTTGTTTCTCTGTAGTCAAAAACAAGGTCTTCGAGGACTTCATCCACAACTGTGACCGCCAGGCTGCCATCTGCTTCTCCAAGGCTCCACACAACAAGCAGCACAAAGGTGTTCACTGTTAGACTTGCCACCTCAGTGACTGGGACACCTTCCCTGCCTGTCTGGTTGTGTTCACCACACACTGTGCCCGCTAATAAAAAAACCTATTGAAAGAACTCAGCTTTGGTGATTGTATTCTCTGTCTACCAAACATAACAAGATACTCAGAGAACATCATTCTGTCTAGCCTTGGGGCTGGATTAACGGAAAAGACATTGCCATTAGGGGAGCACCTTGAAGAGTGGGTGATGAGCCCGGCCATGCCTCTCATTCCAGCACTCTGAGATGGAGAGGAAAAGGCACAGATGGATACATCTTTTCAGCTCAAGGAAACCTGATCTAAAAAGCAAGTTCCAGGACAGCCAGGACTGCTACACAAAGAAACCCTGTCTCAAAAACCAACTACAATAAAAGAAGAATTCAGCCTGAGACACAGGAGGGTTTGGGGCAGACAGAAGGGGGAGGAGGGGAGAGATGAGGCAGGGAAAGGGACAGGAAAGGAGGGTAGGGGTGGGGAAGGAAGGAAAGAGAAGACAGAGAGGTAGGAGGAGAGAGAAGAGAGAAAGAAGCAGCGTCACGTGGGCACTAAAGGAACATCTTGGCCCTAAAAATCCTGGACACAAAGCCCTTCTGCTGTGCGCTCATTCTAGGAAGCAGGATATAGGACACCAAAGTGAACTGACAGTAAATGAACTGAAGGCAGGATTACGTCCTGTGACCTTTGAATCTTTACTGTGCCTAAACAAATGACACAGGATAGTTGTCCCACTAAAGTGCACAGCAGCCTAAGTTTTTACAACAAACAAAACAGAGCACATCCTTTTCTCTACCTTTCTATATTAACTGAACTCACAGGTGAAGCCAGTCTAATCTCTGGTTCCCTGGTCAACCAGGTTTAGGAATAAGATGTCTCATTGGCTGGGTTAAGGCTACGTGGTTCTCTGTCTCCCTTTTCCTTTAGCGAACCGCTGCTTAATCCTCTGCCTTTCCACCCCCATTGCAATCCCCAATGGTGTCCCAGAGCTCAGGCCTCGCCCCTCCCAAGGTCCGGCCTGGTGAGCCACAGGTGCAGCTAGAGCGTCCTGCGCAGGCACAGTGACTGGTAGTAGCTGGTAGTGGCTGTCCAGAGTCCTGCTGGAAGGGTAAGGAGATCCTGCACCTGGACACAACCAACTCAAGTCACCCCGACATGGTTTTTATCCAAGTAAGATCTGAGAAGTGGGGAAAAGGAGGTGATGGGGTGCTAAGTTAGAGTTTATATGAGAGAGGGCCAAACACAGAGGTCAGAGGGCATTGGGCCAGCAGATGTGGTTCAACACCCACCATGTGGTTGCTGAGAATTGAACCCATTCCTCAGGAAGAGCAGAAAGTGCTCTTAAGTGCTGACCATCTCTCCAGCCCCTGCAATGGTTGATTGTCAGCTTCACACACTGGGTAGGGAGAGCCTCAGCTGAAGGATTGCCTGCATCATATTGGCCTGTGGGCACATCTGTTGTGAAGGCATTTGCTATCTGTCTTCCTTCCTTCCCTCCCTCCCTCCCTCCCTCCCTCCCTCCCTCCCTCCCTCCCTCCCTTCCTTCCTTCATTTCTTCTTTCCTTCCTTACCTCCTTCCTTCTTGTCTGTCTTTATTTTTTATTTCCTTATTTATTTATTTCTATGTATGTTTGTTTTTAGTTTTTGGTATTTCGAGACAGGGTTTCTTTGCATATCTATGGCTGTCCTGGAACTCACTCTGTAGACCAGGCTGGACTCCAACTTGGATATTTGCCTGCCTCTGCCTCATGAGTGCTGACATTAGAGGCATTAAAGGTGTGCACCACCGCCATCATCTGGCTACATTCCCAATTTTCAAATGGAGTTTGTAGGCTAGTAGATGCAGCCTATGATGCAAGCCTGCAGACCTGAGTTCAATTCCTGGACCCATTTAAAGGTAGAGGGAGAGAACTGACTCCACAGAGTTGTCTTCTGACCTCCACATGTGCATACAAGTGCTCGCTCTCTCTCTCTCTCTCTCTCTCTCTCTCTCTCTCTCTCTCTCTCTCTCACACACACACACACACACACACATTCATTAATTTGTAACTGGATCTACCTAAAAGGCTGTGTCAGGTTCTTGGGACAGACTTAGCACTTGATATGTACAGTTAACTTGGAGGATTGCTTGGGCCAGCTACTCCTGCCTGGGACCACATGTCACTATCTGCATCCCTCAGACCCAAGCCCAGGAGCAATGCCTATATCTTCTTATGACCTCAAAGTATCCACGGGAGAGGGACTTGTGCCAGTCACTGACTTGAACTGGTTATGGTGTTGAGCTAGCCCTTTCTCTGTGCCTCTGCGACAGCACTGATTCAGGCTCTGTCACCATCTACAGTAGCTCTGCAGGTTGGGACTGTGTGTGAGGGTGCACGTATTCTACTTCTGTGCTTCACACACGGTAGTCACAGACCCCATGTGCTGACTGGACACTGTCAGAGCACAGCTACAGGACTATAAAGAGAGGTCACTGAGTGCTCCCCTCACTCAGGATGAAACTCTTTCTGCTGGTCACTCTGCTCACAGGAAGGAACCTTGTCCCCTCTGAGTGCCTACGTTTCCTCTTCTCTTCACAGCCCCCGCCCTGGCTGGTCACAGGTGAATTTCTGGTTTGGGGTTCTCATTGGGGTCAAATAGCCTCTGGATTGTGGACCCCCATGTCCACAACAGCTGGAACATTTAGTCTCTAGGCCTGAACTCAGATGACCTTTTAGAAAAGTCCACTACATTCACCTATCTGAGCAAAGAAAGCCTCTTCTGCCTCTGCCATACTGTCCTGGCACTGATTTCCTTGGCCCTAAGGTTCCCTGTATATTTGATTTTTCTTTTATTTTTAAAAATATTGACTTTTATTTTATGTGTATGAGTGTTTGCCTGCATGTGTGTCTGTGAACTGTGTGTGAGCAGTGCCTACAGAGGCCAGAGGAGGGGTCTGATCCTCCAGAACTGGGGTCATAGGCAGTTGTGAGCTGCCATGTGGCTGCTGGACCTGAGCCTGGGTCCCACACAAGCTCAACAAGTGCTCCTGACTGCAGAGCCATCTCTCCAGCCCTCATTATTATTTTTTTTACAGGATTATATTATTCTGGCTCAGGCTGTCCTCCAACTTGACATTCTAGCCAACACTTACCTCAACCTCCCTAGTGTTAGGATTACACGCAGAACTATAAAGAGAGAAGTCACTTGAGTCCTCCACACACTCAGGATGAAACACCTTCTAGTGATCACTCTGCTCACAGGTAGGACCCTTGTCCACTCTGGGTGCCTCACCATCTCCCTTGTCTTCAATGCACAGCTGCCCAGTGTTCACACCTGAAGTTCTGTTTTGGGGTTGTAATTCTTTTTTTTTTTTTGTTTTGTTCCCATTTTACATGAAAGAGCTTCTTAGAGTAGTGATGGCTGTCCTGCAACTCACTCTATAAACCAGGACGGATTTCAATTCAGATATCGACCTGCCTCGGCCTCCAGAGAGCTAAGATTACACAGTGTGTGTTCCACTGTACCTGGTTTCTCTTGCATTTTAATGGTGACCTATATCCCACTGCAGACTGAATCCTGGCTTATTCACCTACTCCTCAGCTGATGAACAGTTTGTTGTGTCAAATGCTGACATTACAATGATGATCTGACCATTAGCCTTGTATATGAGCTGTGCGTGGCCATACAACAGATTCCTTCTAATTCTTCCAGTGTAAAACAATCAGCATGTGTTGGCTGCTTCTCTGGCTCAAGGTCTCAGCTAGAACTGTGATGAATCCCACTGCTGCCTAAGGCTAGGGTTTCATTTAGGCTTGGGTAGAGATGGGGCAGCTTTCAAACTCAAGAGATGGTTGGATTGTTGGGTTGTTGAACTAAGAGGTCAGTTTGTCCCTGGCTGCTGGCTGGAGAGTGTTCTCAGTTCCTCAACACAGGGACCACAGGGCAGCTCACAGTGTGGTGGCTGTCTGTCCTGACAGTGAGAAATGAGAAGGCAAGCAAGGCAAAAGGCAATGTCTATGAACTTAATCACAGTGAGTCAGCCCAGTCAAGTACAGAGGTGTTCATTTATAATCTTATCACTCAGGAGTGTGAGGCCAGAGGTTTGCTACAGAGTCAGAGGGTAGCCTGGGTTACAGGGCAACTCCCTGTCTCAAATAGGTAGATAACATCCTACTTAGGCTTGGCTGTTCTCTGACCTCCTCATGCATAGCATGACATTTATGAGTGCTCACAAGTGCTTGCTTTCAACCTGTGTTGGGGCAAGCACACACACACACACACACACCCCTCTATTCACTGCTCTCCCCATGCAGCAGCTGATAGGAGTCAAGGAGGAAGTGTCAGGAGTGATGGTCACGATCTGTTGTGGGCCATGGTGTAGTTACAGTTATACCAACTGATAGTACAGGTGTCACCCCACCAGAGGACTGATTCTCAGATTGGGTACCCTGTCACCAACTCTGAAAATGTTGCTTTTATCTGTAATTTCACTGTGCAAGTTCAGCTATGGTATCTTTCCATTTACAATGCATTTTCATATAATGTGTACTTGTAATCTCATGATTACATCTCAGTCTATGGGCACACATATATCCATGTCTTTCATTTGATGTAGTATCCTGATCTGAACCCTGAAGAGGACCTTGAGGCTAGAACTCAAAGGCTCTCGATAAGGAAGCTAGCAGGCAGGTATCAGACCCCTGGTAAAGCTACGTGGGATTGATGAATTGTGCTGTGCTTTTTTTCAGCAGGTGCTACCACATTCAGAATCAGCCATCAGGCTGGATGGCAGTTTGGCAGTCTGTTCCAGTGCACATTCCATTTGCTTATTCCCTCCCCTTATCCCATCTCCTATGGCTGCTACTGTGGCGGTTTCAGATTGAGCAAACGGGAGAAAGACTTAGACCGGTGAGTGATCCATCTGGGGGGAGACTGGAGTGTCTGGGCTGGGGTGGAGACAGGACACAATCAGAGCATCTCATGAGGTATGAATAGGAGACATGCATGCATATTCACCACACATCATGTATATTTTTTATTATTTATTTATTTATTGTTTGTTTTGTTTCCAGACAGGGGTTCTCTGTGTAGCCCTAGTTGTCCTAGAACTGTCTGTGGAGACCATGCTGGCCTTGAACTCAGAGATCTTTCAGGCTCTGCCTCCTGAGTGCTGAGACTTAAGGTGTGAATCAACACCTCCAGCATGTATTTTCCATTATTGTCATGTAAAGAAATCAGTCCAAGAGGACCCTGTATCTAGTGGTCCCTGAAGCAGAATGTGTAATTTATAAATGGTAGACAATTCAGGTCTCAGGCACAAGACTAGGGCATGGCCAACCATGACAGCCACCATCAAAACATCAGTTTTGGCTGTAAATTGTCAGTGAAACTTTGGAATATATAATTTCTCTATGTTCCTGCAGCTTTGTTTTAAAAAAAAAATCACTTCAAATAGAGGGTCTCACTTATGTATCGCTGGCTGATCTCAAACTCAGAGATCATATGCCTCTGCCTCCCAAGTACTGAGAATAAAGGCACACACCTCCACACACTACAGAAATGGCTTTCAATAAATATGTGCTTAATAGATATCACTGATTTTTGAGCCTGGGGAACATTACTTCTGAAAAATTGTGTTTAAGTCATCCTGGCATTTTTGAGAAAGACTGCAGGTGAGAACTGATCTCCTGTGGGTCCATACTCCTCCCTCAGCCGTTCCTTCCTCTCTCCAGGTGCTGCCAGACTCGTGACAACTGCCTCGCTCAGGTCAAGAATCTGGAAAGTTGCAAGTTTGTCATAGACAACCCCTACGGCAGCTCCTACTCATACTCATGTTCTGGGAATGAGGTCACCTGCAGTGGCAGGTCTACCCTATGGGAACCTCTGAATTCTGTTTTCTCCTGGGTGACTTTGGAAGAGGCACAGAAGTGACAAGGACAGTCACCATTTAGTGGTCATTTCCTTCACCCCATTTGACATCACAACAGCCTTATCAGGTAGATACTAAAATATAGATGAGGTCTGAAGCATTAATCTTATTAATCTTTTTCAACAAAAAATCAGGAGTCACATATTGGGGTAAGAGATCAGCGAACAGGGAGCAACCACCAGTTACTTCCTACCTCCTCTGCTCCTTCTTCCAAAAGGCTGAGATCTCTCTAAGCCCCACTCTACCACTTCCTGTCTCCTCTCTGTCTAGAGTCCTCCAAAGCTTTATGGTCAGCTAGTGGCTAGCTCCACCCTCTGACTCCAAACAAGCTTTATTTGTCAGAACACAATCAAAATATCACACAACAGAGGTCCCTGATGGGGAAGATAAGGTAGGCTGGGCCAGATGCTCAAGGTCAACAACTTAGAAGTGATGGCATTTGGTGCTGGATCAATCATCTACATCATTCCAATGTCTTTTAAAAACATTTGTGGATTTTATATATTGTGGGGGAGTTTTGCCTGTGGGACAGCACACCTGTGGAGCTCTGAGGACAACTTGCAGAAGTCTGTTCTCTCATTAGACCATGTGAGTCCTGGGGAGGGAACTCAGGTTCAGACTTGACAGCAAGTGCCTTTATTTCCTAAGTCAATTGCTTGCCCAAAGCTTCTTTGTTCTATAAACTGCAATGTTAACTGATACATTATTTGCTAAACACTTGTAAGCTACATTATTGTCTATAAGCCGAACACTGAATTAAACACCTATGCAGGGCAAGGTTTATCCTTCCCATTTTACAGGTGAGGATTCAGAGGGCTGGGAATATAGATCAGTTGTTAGAGTGCTTGTCTAGCATTCAGAGTCCCGGGTTCCAACTCCAGAACCCATGAATTGAGTGTGATGGTGCACACCTGTAATCCAGCCCTTGGGAGGTGGAGGCAGGAGGATTGTCTTAAATCATATAATTTTAGAAGTGGTAGTTGGCATTTGTAGTTTTCTGGGTTTTAAATTAAACATATGTCTATTGATATTTATGTATAGGAATGAGTTGGCATCCTGTGTCTTCTTCAGTCACTCTCTACTATGTCTTTAGAGCCTGGATCTCTCTCTCACTAAACTGGACACTCACCTTTACATAGCCTGACTGTCCAGCAAGTTTTGGGGATTCGAGCTCACCACTTCCCAATAGAGTGACAGACACCATAACCACACCTTGCTTTTTACATGAGCTCTGGGCATCCTGGGTCTGGCCCTCATGTTTGCATGGCAACAGTTTTACCAACTGTGCCATCTCCCCAACCCACAACAACTAAAGTTTTTATTATAAGTGTGTCCATCAGTTTTGGGCAACCCAATGTCCTTTTGTGTGCTTTGTCTCTCAACCCTGAGTGTGTACCTATGGGAGGTGCACAGTTGTGTTTTGGTTACATATCGTAGGGAGCAGGGTCATGGGCTCCACTCAACTTCATTTCTTGTTTCCCTCCAGACAAAAACAACCCCTGTGATGCCTTAATCTGCAACTGTGACCACCAGGCCGCCATCTGCTTCTCCAATACTCCATACAACAAGGAGTACAAAGGCAATGGCTGTTAGACCTGTCCCCTCAGTTACTGGACACCATCCCTGCCTGCCTGGTTGTGTTCACTCCACACTCTGTGCCCTCTAATAAAGCACATGTTGAAAGAGCTCAGGTTTGGTGATTGTAGTCTCTGTCTACCAATTTAAATAGATTCTCAAAGAACATCATTCTGTCTAGTCCTTGAAGCTGAAGTATAATTTGAAAGAAGTTTCCAAGAAGCAAACATCTTGAAGGGTTATTGGTGATCCCATCAATGCCTTTCATCCCAGAATTCTGGGATGTGAGACAGAGGCAGAGGCAGCGGCAGAGGAAGGCAGATCTCTTTAGGTCAAGGCAAACCTGGTCTAAAAAGCAAGTTCCAGGAAGGACAGGACTATTACACAAAGAAACCTGTCTTGAAGAAGATGGAGGAGGAGGAGGAGGAGGAGGAGGAGGAGGAGGAGGAGGAGGAGGAGGAGGAGGAGGAGGACGATGACGAGGACAAGGAGGAGAAGAAGGAGCCAATCTGAGATACATAGTGGGGTAGGGGAGGACTGCTGTGGAATATTATTTTAAGATGTGTTACATTTGATTATGCTGTGGAACATTTGTGCTAATGAGGCAAAAATGTGTTTCATTTGTTTAACTTTGTGAAGCTGAGTTACTGTTCCTGTCAAAAACACCTGATGGTCTAATAAAGAGCTGAATGGCTAAAAGCAAGGAAGGAGAAAGGATAGGCGGGGCTGGCAGGCAGAGAGAAGAAATAGGAAGCAATATCTCAGGAGATGAAGAAAGAACAAGAAAAGGAGACAAGGACAAAAGGGGACCAGTCACCCAGCTATACGGCAAGCCATGGAGGGAGAAGGAAAGAAAGGTACACAGAACTAGAGAAAGCTAAAAGTCTAGAGGCAAGAGATAAAAGGGATAATGTAAGTTAAGAAAATATGGCTATAAAGAAGTCAAGGTAAGGCCTGGCATTCATTAAAAAATAATAGTCCTCCGTGTGTTTATTGGGCAGCTAGGAGGTGGGCGCAACAAAGAAAAAAAAGAATAAAAGAGTAAGACAACCAACTCTAGGGGACTGAAAAGGAAGGAGCAGGGAGAGATGAGGCAGGGATAATGACAGGAAAGAGGGAGGGATGGGAAGGAAAGAGAAGACAGAGAGGTAGGAGGGGAGAGAAGAGAGAGAGAAGCAGTGTCACGTGGGCACTAAAGAAACATCTTGTCCCTAAAAATACTGGAATTGAAGGGGTGGGGGATGTGGTGGAGGGCAGGATGATGGTGGTGGTGGCACACACCTTTAATCCCAGCACTTGGGACCGGAGATAGGCAGATTTCTGTGAGTTCAAGGCCAGCCTAGTCTACAGACCGAGTTCCAATACAGGCTCCAAAGGTACAGAAAAACCTTGTCTCAGGAAACCAACACAAACAAACAAGTAAAAAAAAAAAAACTGGAATCAAAGCCCATCTGCTGTGTGCTACTCTAAGGAAGTGCAATGTAAGAAACCAAACTGGACTGAGGGTAAATGACCTGATTACATGCTGATGACCTTCCAGTCTTCACTGTGTCTAAACACACGCCACAGGATAGTTGTCCCACTAAACTACACAGCAGCCTAACTTTTTGCAAGAAACAAAACAGAGCACATCTCTACTCTACCTTTCTCTATCATGAAACCCCACATGTGAAGCCAGGTTAATCTCTCGTTCAATGGTCAACCAAATTTAGGAATAAGATGTCTCATTGGCTGGTTTAAGGCTACGTGGTTCTCAGTATCTTTTTCCTTTACTGAACAGCTGCCCAGTCCTCTGCCTTTTCACCCCAACTTGATTCTCAGTGGAGTCCTAAAGCACAGGCCTTACCCCTCCCAAGGTCGGGTCTCATGAGCAACAGGTGCAGCTAGAGCCATGTTGTTTTTGGTGGTTTTTATTCTTTTGGGGGAGGGGCACCACCTAGCTCCAAAATAAAGCACACACAGAGGATTATTCTTAATTATAAATGCTCGGCCTTAACTTTGCTTATTTCTATCCAGCTTTTCTTAACTTAAATTTATTCCATATATGTTTTGCCTCTTTTTCTATTCCAGTATATTTTTCTTTGTTATTTACTCAGTGGCTTGCTGTGTAACTTGGGTGGATGGCCCCTGATGCCCTTCTCCTTCTCGAGCTACTTCAATTCTCCTGCCAGATTTCTCCTTCTATATATTCTGTCTGGCTGTCAGCCCTATATATTCTTTCTCATGACTAGCTATTGGCCGTTCAGTTCTTTATTAGACCTTCAGGTGTTTTAGACAGGCACAGTAACACAGCTTCACAGAGTTAAACAAATGCAACATAAACAAAATAACACACCTTAATATAATATTCTATAATATTTCCTCCTTTTGTCTAAATAAAAATAAAGGTTTTTACTTTAATGGAAAACTAAATACAACAAAAACAATTATAAAGTAGGAATTATATTTACAATATTCTGTCCATTTGTAGTTAGCATATCCAAAGAAAATAATGCATTATGTATCCCATCGTAGTGAATCCAAAGTTTTACACCTAACTTACTTTTTATCATAACTAAGAAAATCTGCAACTGTAACTATCTAGTCTTCAAGTCCATCAAAGACCCCAGTAGGATAATATTATTTGAGTAAACCAAAAGTGTATTGCAAACAACTTCCAAAACTCTAGCGATGACAGAGACATCTGACTGCCTGGACAGTCACCCAAAGTTCCTTCTGCAACATTGGGGCATCCATCTTCAGCCTACAGGCTTAAAGTATCTGGCAGACTTTTCAGTGAAGCAGGAATTGTGAAGGCCTGTCCTTCCTTGTATTGGCAAAGTTCAACAGTTCTTTTTCCTCTGTGTCCTGCATGTCCAGTCTGCACAGAACATTGTCAGCAGTCAGAGGCAAGAACAGTTTCACTGCCCAGTGGCTAACCTTGCCACAATGAAAGCAAACTCCATAAGGAGTTTCTTCAATGCCCATCATCTTCTCTGAAGTGTAGCAGGAGTCTTAGAGAGTCTTATTAATAAAATCAAACCCGGGCCAGGTATTGGGGTGAACACTGGAAGGTCAGAGAGACAGAATAAGCCACAGCTATCTCACCTCGCCGGATCCTCAGCTGGTCTTGTTTCCTCAGACTGGAGGCCTTTGAGTCCTCATCCAGAATGGGTCTCAGCTGAATTGCTGCTAGAAGCCTGAAAGCTTAACCAGCCACATGCTTCTCCAGGCCAAAGGCTTCTAGTTTCTGGTCCTCACGCTTTATATACCTTTCTGCTTTCTACCACCACTCCCTGGGATTAAAGGCTGGCTTTCTGGGATTAAAGGCGTGGGTCACCACGCCTGGCCGTTTCCAATGTGTCCTTGAACTCACAGAGATCCAGAGGGATTTCTGTCTCTGGAATGCTAGGATTAAAGGCGTGTGCTACTACTGCCTAACCTCTGTTTAATATTGTGGCTGTTCTGTCTCTGACCCCAGATAAGTTTATTAAGGTACATAATATTTTGGGGAACACAATACCACCACACTGAAGTAAATTGGTGCTGCCAGGAGCAGATGTGTCTCATTGTCATGAAAAAATTTAAGTTAACAAAACTTTTTAAATGCCATTTTCTGTATGTCTTTGAAGTACTTGAAGATCATCTATCTAAAATATATCTATTCAACCTATACAACATACCTAACATATCTATAAATTTGATTGTTATAAATGACTAACTACTGACCCAAGGGATGGGTCTAACTGCTAACATTCCCTAACATTCCTCCCTTTCTGATTACTATAAAAGGGTGAGTTATGGATAGCAAGTGTGTGTGGGGGGAGGGGGGCAAATTATTGAGATTGCTTCCTGATCTTTTGGGGGCAAAATGGGGAGGGGGACTTTGGGAGATGGGGGTCACACACAGTGGGAGGTATGAGTGAAGAAGCGTTCAGTTAGCTGTCATCCTGGATACCCCTTGAGGGAGGTAAGAAGGCAGGTTGCTAGGAAAAAATAGATTGTTATCATTGGCCTCATGAGCAGGGGTAGCCATGGGCGAGTGATAACTGCCAGAAAGAATGGGAGAGAGAAGTGCCCTGGTTGTCCAGAAGAGGCAAGGGTGGGTGAGCCAGATGAAAGGGCAGGTATCCCCTTGAGTCTGGAGTGGTCGTACCAGCAGTGAAGTTCCAGGAGGTAGGGGGAACATGGCACGCCAAATCAGGAATACAGGAACCATCACACCTGCTCTTTCTCTGGAGGTGGGAAATGCTTTTGTAACCATTATGCTGCTGGTTGGTGTCCTCAGTTGGTGCAATGGCTGGTGGTATATCTGGAGGGCCTTTGAGAGTCTGGCCTGGGAGGAATCTGGCAGGATGGGTGGTCTGTTCAGGAACCTGCAAGGGTTTTTAAAACAACTAGAAGAGATTAATGTCTTGGCGTCATAGCAAAAGCTATGGCTTTGGGTTAAAAGGTATGAACGTTTTCTAGGGCCTGGTTTCAGCCCATGACTCACATCTTTAAATCTATAACCAGAAGAAATTTGCTGATTGGAAGTGGTTGAGTGAGTGAAGAAGGAGGACCAGGGAGGCTTCCCTTTCCTCTCTAATGCTAACCCGTCTCTGAAAGCTAGGACTAGTAAAGTCCACAGAAATTTAAGGACTCTTAAGACTATCTGTAGTGAGTGCTCTATCAGTTTATCAAAACTGCATTTATCAGTGTTAAAACTCTGAACCCCTGAAGTTACATCTGAAACCAGTTTATCCTGTACCATAAAGTCTATGAATGAGTCACACCTGCCTGTACTTTTAACAGGAAACTTACTAATGAGCTACCAAGGTGCTTGTAGCCTTGGAGTTGGGGGAGAGAGCTGTTAATTGGCAAACATCATCAGATCTGAGAAGGATAAGTAAGTGAACAGAAGTGAGATATCTTTCCTATCTTCACGTAAACAAATGTTAAAGCATCTGCTTTTTTTTCTAATTCATCAGGAGATACTGAGAGCAGTCACAGAAAAGTGAGTTTATCCCTTGTTTGAATCTGGTAGCAAGGTGAACTGTGTCTAGACTCAGCGTGAGCTCTAAGAGAATGAGGCCTGTGAATTTCACATAGAGAACTAAAAAGGCAGCTGAAGCCTTGGTTGCAGCTCTTGAATTGACAAAGCCTGGTTGTCAAATGACATCAGAGATCTGAGAAGGATACATTTTACCTGAGTTAGTGATTGAAAGCAACAGAGACTTCCCTGTTGGCTACCTAGACAGCCACCTGTAGGCGGAAGTTTTCCTGTGTCCCACAGTTGCTTGGTCCCAAGTAAACACAGAGAGGCTTATATTAATTACACACTGTTTGGCCTATACTCAGGCTTATCATTAACTAGCTCTTACAACTTAATTCAATCTATTTCTATTAATCTATGTTTTGTCACATGGCTTTGTGGCTTTGCCTGTGTTGTATCACATCTTGCTTCCCTGGGCAGCACTCAGCATCTCTCTGACTCTGCCTTATCCCTGTGTCTCTCTTGGATTCCCCACCTGGCTCTATTCAGCCTTGCCACAGGCCATAGCAGCTTCCTAATTAACCAATGGTAGCAACACAGAATCATAGCTTACAGAATGACCATCCCACAGCAGCCTCCCCAAGATCCTCCACGGTCATTGAGGGCAGAGGTCTCAGGGCAACAATATCAGACTTTGGTTGCCAGGCCTAGGCCTGTGAGGCCTCTGAAGATCTGACAGTTGTGGGGTAGGGACTTCTGGGGAGGACCAGCCTACCTTGTCTAGGCCAAAGTGAGGCAATGGGCTCCCCAGAGTCCTGTTGTCTATGGTTTGAAGAAAGCCCTGGCAGCAGTTGAGGTGAAAGGCTGGTTTTGCTCAGCAACTGGTGCTGCCACTCTGGAGCAAGTTCTGAGTGGAAGTTCTGTGCCAATCCATCTTCTTTGGAGGAAATAAAGGTGCTGCCAGGAGCCAGTCTGTCTCTCTATCATGAAAAGCTTTTTAATTAAACATTTTAAATGCCATGTTCTTAGTATTTGAGGACTGTCTCTCCATTAGTTATGAATGGCTGACTACCAGCTTATGTTTCCTAACAGTCTCCAATATGTTAGCAGCTTTCATAAGACTAGGACTTGTTGTCTCCTGAGAAGGCAAAGAAGAGTGTCAGGGGAAAGATCCAGGGCCAAGTGGGAACACAAGAAAAGGGGCTGTGAGTTGGGGTCTGGCCCAACTCTGAGAAAAGGACCCTTTTGGGGGACCAGAAACTCCATTACAGAATATATATCCGGTTTACCAAATTCCTTATTTATTAAACATATGCCATCATTTATTTAAATTCTCTAGAAGTTTGGTGTTGAAGATTTGGCAAAGAGATAGGTGTAAATCTCTAAGTTAGCTTTTGTTAATCTGAATACATCTTTTATAACTTTCTATTATCATATAGAGTATAGTATAAACCAGAATTGAATCAAATATAGCTTTATATTTCTATCATCTTACAAAAAGTCCATACCAATTCAAAATATTTGGGGCTTGTTGGTGTTTCATAACTGCAGGTTTGTCATTATTGTGGATCTCAGTGCAAACATCTGACATGCACGTGGTCCTAGGCTGCTGCTGTAAAAAGTTCAAAAGAAGCAAGATCATTAAGGGGCTAGCTAAGACAGACACCAGGGAGGTTTTCTTGTTGCATCTGCCTTTGTCATGGATCTACGTTTTCAGCAAGGCCATGGAGTTTCTAATGATCCCTGAGTGGTTATCATAAAAACAGCATTGCTCTCCTATGGCCTTGCTTGGGCCCCCTTCTTGAAGGAATGATAACCAGGGGAACCACTTGAATAAGTTTTAGGTCAAGGCCACTTCTGTGGTGGAGAACTAATTTAACTAGAGAAGAGAGTAATTTCTCTAAGTGTGTAACAGATTTTTCTAGGCCAGTGACATCTCCATCTACTGCCACTCTTAAGGCCTCGTTGTTCTGATTTTGAGTACAGCCAGATTATCATCCTGAATGACATATAAACATAATAATTTTTAAGGCTACACAATACCTCTTTGATTCTACATAAAGAAGGTCAAGTGTCTTATCTTATTGAGGAGCCATTTCAGTTAGTAAATCTATCAATTGACAGCTCTGGGCCCAGTTTCCTAGTATAACAATGGGCATTATAGGTAGACATTTTGCCCCTATGCCAGGGAGTTTCTCTTTGACTTAGTCATTTTAGTCTGTTTCAGGGGCAGGGACAATGTACCCTCTTCTATAGCTGCTACCAGCTGAAATAGGGCATAGATGGTCAGAGCCCAAAGAGAATAAAAGGCTAGTCAAAGGTATGCAGGGAATTTCGGCAATGGACCACTTATCAGAAACATGTGATTATCTGACCCAGCTGTAGAGACAGGGAACAATCACATTGGCTGGTCTGGTCTACATCAGCCTTCAGCAATTCCAGAGCTTGTGATCATTTGGAGCAGACTGCAGTCAGCAATGGATGCTTTGACATGTCTGCCAGCCAAATGGAGAACTGTTGAGACAAGTTCAAACTAGCACTAGAAGTTAAAATTTAAGAACTTCATTGGGACTTTCAGAGGCATAGTTTTAGTAATTGGGAAGGGGAGACAGAGAGAAAGAGAGGGAAAAAGAGAAAGAAGAGGTGCACACAGTTTCGTGTAAGGAGAGAGAGGAAGAGAGGAAGGAAGAGAGAGAAAAGGGGTAGGGGTCTTCTCTTAAAGAGAACTAACTTTACACAACACGATGTGGTCAGGACAATGGGTGGGTCCCCAAGGTGCAGGTATGAATACTAACATTCCCTAAAAACAATACCTCAAACAAAAATAGAAACATACATACAATATGTTGTAACAAAATAACCTTAAATTTTAATCAATAAACAAAAATCCATTAAAGAAGAGTAGAAACATATATACAGTGTAAAAAATAACTTTATATTTGTATCAATATACCATATTCCTCTAAATGATAATAAACATCCATAAGCCACGAAATAACCAAAAGCCTCCCAAACCACAGTTGGGAATGTGGATGTTGTGTTCTCCAACATGCTTCCCGCTGTCTGTGGATGAAGTATCTTTAGAGTCCCAGAGAGAAAATTTTGAGATAATAACCAAGTCCTAAAAAGACTAGCAGTAGGCTTTGTTGATAAGTATCACCTGTCAAATTTCAGGAGGTCTTGCCTGTTCAAACCTGACCTTGAACATGGAGACAACCATCTCAACTCACCCCCTACATGGTTTTTATCCAGGGAAGACATATGAAGTGGGGAAAAGGAGGTACTGGGGTCCTAATTTAGAGGGTACCTGAGAGATGGCCAAACCAAGAGGCAAGAGGGCATTAGGACAGCAGATTGTCCGACACCTACCATGTGGTTGCTGAGAATTGAACTCCAGTCCTCAGGAATGGCAGAAAGTGCTCTTAAGTGCTGACCATCTCTCCAGCCCCTGCAATGGTTGATTGTCAGCTTCACACACTGGGTAGGGAGAGCCTCAGCTGAAGGATTGCCTGCATCATATTGGCCTGTGGGCACATCTGTTGGGCATTTGCCTTCTTTCTTTCTTTTTAGTTTCTTGTTTTTTTTGTTTTTTGAGACAGGGTTTCTTTGTGTATCTCTGGCTATCCTGGGATTCACTCTGTAGACCAGGCTGGCCTCCAACTCAGATATTTGCCTGCCTCTGCTTCTTAGTGCTGACATTAAAAGCATAAAAGATGTGCACCAGCACCACTACCATCTGGCTACATTCCAAGTTTTTAAATGGAATTTGTGGGCTACTAAGATGCAGCCTATGATGCAAGCCTGTAGACCTGAGTTTCATTCCTGAAACCCACTTAAAGGTAGAAGGAGAGGACTGCCTACACAAGACTGTCCTCTGACCTCCACATGTGCACACAGGTGCCCTCTCTTTCGATAACTCTCTCTCTCACGCACAACTTAACTAATTAGTTAATTAATTTAAATTTGAATTTGTAATTATATCTACCTCATAGACTGTGTCAGGTTCTTGGGACAAACTTCTACTTGGTTTATAAAGTTAACATGGAGGATTGTAGTGGCCAGCTATTCCAACGTGGGACCACATGTCACTGTCAGCATCCCTCAGACCCAACCCCGGGAGCAATGCCTATATCTTCTCATGACTTCAGAGCATCCACAGGGGAGGGACTTGTCACTTTGCCCATCACTGCACTTGAGCTAGTTGGGGTATTGAGCTAGCCCTTTCTCTGTGCCTCTTCAACAGCACTGATTCAGGCTCTGTCACCATCTACAGCAGCTCTGCAGGTCGGGACTGTGTGTGAGGGTGCACATATTCTACTTCTGTGCTACACACACAGTAGCCACAGGCCCCGTGTGCTGACTGGACACTGTCAGAGCACAGCTACAGGACTCTAAAGAGAGGTCACTTGAGTCCTCCAGTCACACAGGATGAAACCCCTTCTGGGGGTTGCTCTGCTCAGAAGTAGTACCCTTGTCCCCTAAGAGTGCATCACATCTCCCTTGTCTTCAATGTACAGCCCCCTAATGGTCACATCTGAAGTTCTAGTTTGGGGTTACCTTTGGGATCCAATGGCCTCTGTGTTGGGGTTCTCCCATCCCCTCATGGTGACAACATCTGTCACCTTTACCCTCTAGGTTTAGACTCAGATGACTCCTTAGAAAAGTCCACTATATTCACCTACCCAAGCAAAGAATGTCGCTTCTACATCTGCCATATTGCCCTGGGACAGATTTACTTGGGTTTCAGGTTACCTGGCAATTTTTTTCTTGTCCTTTTAAGAAATATTTACATTTATTTTATGTGAATGAGCCCTTTCCCTGCATGGGTATCTGTGAACTGTGGGTGAGCAGTGCATACAGAGGTGAGAAGAGGGTTTTGATCATCCAGAATTAAGGTTGTAGACAGTTGTGAGCTGCCATGTGGGTGCTGGAACCATGCCTGGGTCCCTTGCAAGCACAGGAAGTGCTCCTGGCTGCAGAGCCATCTCTCCAGCCCTTAATATTATTTTTACATAATCTTATTATGTGGCTCATGATCTCCAACTCAAAATTCTAGCCCAGACTTGCCTCAACCTTCCAAGTATTAGGATTACATACTTGCCTAGCTTGTGTCTGCAATTCTTTTTTGATTGATTTTTCAACATAGGGTTTCTCTGTGTAGCAATAGCTGTTCTGGAAATCACTCTCTAGACCATCCTGGCTTTGAACTCAGATATCAACCTACATCTGCCTGCAGAGTTTGGGACTACACAGTGTGTGTTCCACTGTACCTGGCTTCTCCTGCATTTTAAATGTGACCAAGTATCCCACTGCAGACTGAATCCTGGTCATTTACCTACACCTCAGCTGATGAACTGTTTGTTGTGTCAAATGCTGACATTACAATGATGATCTGACCGTTATCCTTGTCTATGAGCTGTGCATGACCATACAATAGATTCCTTCTAATTCTTCCAGTGTAAAACAATGAGCATGTGTCGACTGCTTCTCTGGCTCAAGGTCTCAGCTAGAACTGTGATGAATCCCACTGCTGGCTAAGGCTAGGGTTTCACCTAGGCTTGAATAGGGGTGGGGCAGCTTTCAAACTCAAGAGATGGTTGGATTGTTGGGTTATTGATCTAAGATGTTAGTTTGTCCCTGGCTGCTGACTTGAGAGTGTTCTCAGTTCCTCAACACAGGGAACACAGGGCAGCTCACAGTGTGGCGGCTGTCTGTCCTGACAGTGAGAAATGAGCAGGCAAGCAAGGCAAAAGGCAATGTCTATAGAACTTAGTCCTGTGGAGTCAGCCCAGCCAGGTACAGTGGTGTTTGTTTATAGTGTTACCACTCGGGAGGTTGAGGACAAAGTGTTGCTAGAGCTGGAGGCTAGCCTGGGTTGCAGGGCAACTCCCTGTCTCAAATAGGTAGACAGCTTCCTGCTCAGGCCTGGTCACTTGAGTTTGGTCTTCAAGACCTACATAGTGGAGGGAGAAAACCACCTCCCTAAAACTGTCCTCTGAGTTCCTCATGTGTAGCATGACTTATGGGTGCTCCCAAGTACATGCTTGTGAACCTGTGTGCAGACAAGCACACACACACCACACACACACACACACACACACACACACACCTGTATTCACTGCTCTCCTGATGCAGCATCTGGTAGGAGTCAAGGAGGAAGCTAGCAGGCAGGCATCTGACCCCTGGTAAAGCCAAGTGGGACTGATGGAGTGTGCTGTGCTTTTTTGTAGCAGGCGCTACCGCACACAGCATCAGCCCTCAGGCTGTGTGTCAATTCGACAATGTGATCAAGTGCACCATCCCCGGGATTGATTCCTTGTCGGAGTACAACAACCATGGCTGCTTTTGTGGCTTGGGGGTGGGGGTGGGGCTCAGACGCCATGGTGAATGAGTTAGACACGTGAGTGATCCATGTGGGAGATTGGAGTTTTGGAGTTAGGTGGGACAGGACCCAAGCAGAGCATCTCATGAGGCATGAACAGGAGACATGCATGTTCACCAGACATCATATATTTTGTTTTGTTTCTTTCTTTATTTGTATTTATTTGTTTGTTTGTTTCCAGACAGGGGTTCTCTGTGTAGCCCTAGGTTTCCTGGAATTCCTTCTGGAGACCATGGTGGACTTGAACTCAGAGATCCATCTGCCTCTGCATACCAAGTACTGGGATTAATGGTGGACACCACCACACTCCAGAGAAGTTACTTTCAATAAATACATGCTTAATAGAAATCACAGATTCTCAAGCCTCAGGACGATTTCTTCTGAAACATTGTGTTTAAGTCATGCTGACACATTTGAGAAAGATTGCAAGAGAGAACTGACCTCCTGTAGGTCCATAGTCCTTCCTTAGCTGTTCCTTCCTCTCTCCAGGTGCTACAAGATTCACAACCACTGCTACACTCAGGCAAAGAAGCTGTAAAGCTGCAAATTCCTCATAGACAACCCCTACACCAGCTTATACTCATACTCATTCTTTGGGAATGAGGTCACCTGCAGTGGTAGGTTTACCACCTGGGACCTCTGGACTCTGATTGGCCCTGGGTGGATTTGGAATGGACAGGGAAGTAACAAGGACATTTATCATTTATCAGTCATTTCTTGGTCTCATTTGACCTCACAACAGTCTTATCAGGTAGATACTAAAATATAGATGAGGTCACTGATGAGGAAGGTGAGGAAGGCAGGGCCACTTGCCCAAGGTCACCAACTTAGAAGTGATGGCATTTGGTTATGGAACACAGATCTACACCATTCCAAAGCCTCTTTTAAAAAATGTTTTAGGGGGGCTAGAGAGATGGCTCAGTGGTTAAGAGCACTGACTGCTCTTCCAGAGGTCCTGAGTTCAATTCCCAGCAACCACATGGTGACTCACAACCATCTGTAATGAGATCTGGTGCCCTCTTCTGGCTTGCAAGGACACATGCAGGCAGAACACTGTGTATATAATAAATAAATCTTAAAAAAATGTTTTAGGATTTTATGTATTTCTGGGGGAGGCATGCCTCTGCTACAACACAGGTGCGAAGGTCTGAGGACAATGCATCTGTTTTCTCCTTCAACCATGTAAGTCCTGGGGATGGCTCTTGTGTTCAGACTTGGCAGCAAGTGCCTTTATTCCCTGAGCCATCTTGCCTGCCCAAAGCCTCTCCTGTTAGCTGCTGTGTTATACTGATTCCATATTGACTAAGCAATTGAGAGCTGCATCATTGGTTATAAACCAGATACTGGACTAAATACCTATGCAGGGCAAGATTTATCATTCCCATCTTACAAGTGAGAATTCAGAGAGCTGGGAATATAGCCCAATGGCTAGTGCTTGCCTAGTATTCACAGAGCCCTGGGTTCTACCTCCAGAACCCCTGAATTGAGTGTGATAATGCATACCTGTAATCTGACCACTTGGGAAGTGGAGGCAGGAGGATTGTCTTAAATCATATAATTTTTATTTTGAGACAGGGTTTCTCTGTGTAGTTTTGGTGCCTGTCCTGGATCTTGCTCTGTAGACTAGGCTGGCCTTGAACTCACAGAAATCCACCTGGCTCTGCTTCCCGAGTGCTGGGATTAAAGGCATGTGCCACCACCACCTGACCTTAAATCATATAGCTTTATATGTAGTAGTTTATATTTGTAGTTTTCTGGGTTTTAAATTAAATATATGTTTATTTCTTTATATGTATAGGAATGAGTTGACATCCCCTGTCTTCTTGAGTTACTTTCCACAGTATCTTTAGAGGCTGGTTGCTGTGGAACAATCTTTGTACACTAAATATGTATTGCTCTCATGATTAACAAAAAGCTGATTGGCCAATAGCTATGCAGGATTTTCAGGCAGAGAGAATGCTGGGAAGAAGGAGTTGGAAGAGTCTCGAGAGATGCAGAGAGAAGCAAGATGAATGTGCCATGTTGAAAGAAGGTACTGCTACATGGCAGAGGGTAGACTAGTAATATGGGTTAATTTAAAATATAAGAGTAAGCCAGTAACAAGCCTGAGGTATTGATGGAGCATTTATAATTAATAATGTCTCTTTGTATGGATATTTGGGGAGCCAGCAGTTATGACAAAAAACTCCACCTACAGCTGGGTTTCTCAATAAACAGGACACTCACCTTTAGCTAGTCTGACTGACCAACAAATTTTGGGGATCTGTGCTCCCTACTTCCCCAATAGAGTTACAGATGCCCCAACCATGTCTTGCTTTTTTAATTAATTAATTAATTAATTAATTAATTATTTTTGAGACAGGATTTCTCTGTGTAGTTTTGGTGCCTATCCTGGATCTCATTCTGTAGACCAGGCTGGTCTTGAACTCACAGAGAACTTCCTGGCTCTGCCTTCCAAGGGCTGGGATTAAAGGTATGCGGCACCACTGCCTGGTATCTTGCTTTTTAAAAATATACTTAATTTTATTTTATGTGCACTGGCTTGAGTGTTTCAGATCCCCTGGAACTGGAGTTACAGAGAGTTGTGGGCTGCCATGTGGGTGCTGAGAATTGAACCAGGTACTCTGGAAGAGCAGCCAGGGCTCTAAACTGCTGAGCTATTTTTCCAGGCCCACGTCTTGATTTTTACATGGTCTCTGGGCATCCTAGGTCAGGCCCCCATGCTTGTATGGCAACTGCTTTACCAACTGTGCCATCTTCCCAGCCCACAACAACTAATGTTCTTATTATAAGTGTGTTCCAGCATTTGACCAATCCAGTGTATTTCCTGTGCTTTGACTCTCAACCCTGAGTCTGCACAGATGGGAGGGCCATCGGTTTCTTTTGGATACAAATCATAGGGAGCAGGGTCATGGGCTCCACTCAACTTCCTTTCTTGTTTCTCTGCAGACAAAAACAACACCTGTGAGGCCTTCATCTGCAACAGTGACTTCCAGGCCGCCATCTGCTTCTCCAAGGTTCCATACAACAAGGAGGACAAAGGCATTAAGTGTTAGACTAACCACCTCAGTTACTGCCTACACCATCCCTGCCTCCCCGTTTGTCTTCATTATACACTGTATCCTCTAATAAAGAACCTATTGAAAGAACTCAGCTTTGGTGATTGTATTCTCTGTCTACCAGACATAACTAGATCCTCAGAGAACATCATTCTGTCTAGTCTTGGGGGCTGAAGATTATTGGAGGAGACATTGCCATTAGGGGAGAACCTTGAGGAGTGGGTGATGAGCCTGGCCATGCCGTTCATGCGAGCACTCTGATACAGAGAAGGATAGGCATAGGCAAGCAGATCTCTTGAGTCCAAGGCCAACCTGGACTGAAAAGCAAGTTCCTGGACAGGCGGGACTGCTACACAAACAAACCCTGTCTCAAAAAACAACTACAACAAAAGAAAACTCAGCCTGAGATATGTAGGGGGTTAGGGGCAGAGAGAAGGGGAAGGGGAGGGGGGATGAGGCAGGGATGGGGACAGGAAAGAAGTGTAGGGATGGAGGTGGGGAGGAAAGAGAAGACAGGTAGGTAGGAGGGAAGAAAGAGAGAAAGATGCAGTGTCACATGGGCACTAAATGAACATCTTGTCTCCAAAAATACTGGACTCAAAGCACTTCTCTGTGTGCTCATCATAAGAAGTTGGATATTGGAAACCAACCTGGACTGAGAGTAAATGACCTGAAGGCAGGATTACATTCTGTGACCGTCCAGTTTCCCTGTGCCTAAACACATGACACAGGATAATTGTCCTGCTAAAGTACACAGCAGCCTAAGTTTTTACAACAGGCAAAACAGAAGACTTCCTCTCTCTACCTTTCCATAGCATGGGACCTGGTAGGTAAAGCCAGGTTAAACTCTGGTTACTTTGGCAAAGCAGATTTAGGAATAAGATGTCTCATTGGCTGGTTTAAGGCTACTTTGTTCTCTGTCACTCTTTTCTTTAGTGAACAGCTGCCAAGTGCTCTGCCTTTCCACCCCCACCCCCATCCCCACTCATGTCCCAAAGCTCAGGCCTCACCCCTCCCAAGGTCAGACCTGGTGAGCAACAGAGCCGTCTTGAGCAGGCGCAGTGACTGGTAATATCTGGTAGTGGCTGTCCAGAGTCCTGCTGGAATGGTAGGGGGATCTTGAGCATGGAGACAACCAACTCAACTCAACACTACATGGTTTATATCCAGGGAAGAGGTGAGAAGTGGGGAAAGGAGGTGCTGGAGGGATAAGTTAGAGG
The DNA here is from genome assembly GCA_902168415.1 of Peromyscus melanophrys. Classification (NCBI taxonomy): domain Eukaryota; kingdom Metazoa; phylum Chordata; class Mammalia; order Rodentia; family Cricetidae; genus Peromyscus; species Peromyscus melanophrys. The sequence goes on from CABHPR010137772.1 coordinate 34,332, forward strand.
TAACATGAGAGATAACTAGACACAGAGGCCAGAAGGCCACCATATGGTTCTGAGAATTGAAGTCTGGGCCACAGCAAGAGCAGAAAGTGCCCTTAAGTGCTGACCATCTCTCCAGCCCCTGCAATGGTTGATTGTCAGCTTCACACACTGGGTAGGGAGAGCCTCAGCTGAAGGATTGCCTGTATCATATTGGCCTGTGGACACATCTGTTGGGCATTTGCTTTTTTTTTTTCCGTTCTTTTTTAGTTTTTGGTTTTTCATGAAAGGGATTCTTTGTGTATCTCTGGCTGTCCTGGAATTCACTCTGTAGACCAGGCTGGCCTCCAACTCAGATATTCACCTGCCTTTGCTTTCTGAGTGCTGACGTTAAAGGCATTAAAGATATGTACCAGCACCACCATCTGCTACATTCCCAGTTTTCAAATGGAGTTTGTGGGCTACTAAGATGCAGCCTATGATGCAAGCCTGTAGACCTGTGTTTGATTCCTGGACCCATTTAAAGGAAGAGGGATAGAACTGACTCCACAGAGTTGTTCTCTGACTTCCACATGTGCATATAAGTGCTCTGTCTCTGTTTCTCACACTCACACAGACACATTAATTAATTAGTTAATTAAAGTTCGAATTTGAAAGGAATCTACCTCAAAGGCTGTCTCAGGTTCTTGAGACAAACTTAACACATTGCTTATACAGTTAACATGGAGGATTGTTGAAGCCAGCTACTTCTCCTGGGGACCACACGTCACTATCAGCATCCTTCAGACCCAACCACAGGAGCAATGTCTAGATCTTCTTATGATATCAAAGTATCCATGGGAGAGGTACTTGTCATTTTTCCAGTCACTGACTTGAGCTGGTTGGGGTGTTGAGCTAGCCCTTTCTCTTTGCCTCTGTGACAGCACTGATTCAGGCTCTGTCACCATCTACAGCAGCTCTGCAGGTCGGGACTGTGTGTGAGGGTGCACATATTCTACTTCTGAGCTACACACACAGTAGTCACAGACCCGTGTGCTGACTGGACACTGTCAGAGCACAGCTACAAGACTCTAAAGAGAGGTCACTGAGTGCTCCCCTCACTCAGGATGAAACTCCTTCTGCTGGTCACTCTGCTCACAGGTAGGACCCTTGTCCTCTCTGAGTGCCCCACCATCTCTCTTGTCCTCAATCCACAGCCTCGTTGGTCATGCCTCAAGTTCTGGTTTGGGGTTCTTGTTGGGGTCTAATAGCCTGTGGGTTGGAGTTCCATGCTCACCCCATGTCCACAACAGCGGGCACCTTTATTCTCTAGGTCTGAATTCAGACAATCCTTGGAAAAGTCCACTACATTCACCGAACCAAACATAGAAAGCCCCTTATACCTGTGCCATAAGCCCTAGGACCCATTTCCCTGTAATGTAGGTGCCCTTAAATTGGATTTTCTTGTACTTTAAAAAATATTTAATTTTATTTTATGTGCTTGAGTGTTTTGCCTGTGTGTGTCTGTGAACTGTGTGTAAGCAGTGTCTACAGAGGCAAGAGGAGGGGTCTGATCCTCCAGAACTAGGGTCATAGACAGGTGTGAGCTGCCCCGTGGGTACTGGAACCAAGCCTGAGTCCTATGCAAGTTCAGCAAGTGCTCCTGACTGCACAGCCATCTCTCCAGCCTTCATTATTATTTTATTTACCTGATCTTACGATGTGGCTCAGGATGTCTTCCAACTCTACATTATGTCCAGATTGAAAGCTTACTGCCTCACCTTCCAAGTGTTAGGATTGCATACACGCCACACTTGCTTCTGTAACTTTTTTTTCATTTTTTCTAAACATGGTTCTCATAGTAACTATGGCTGTCCTGGAACTCACTCTATAGACCAGGCTGGCTTTGATCTCAGATATCCACCTGCCTCTAGCTCCAGAGTGTTGGGATTAAAGTCCTGTGACACTGTTCCCTTGTAACCTTGAACTTCCTATCCACCTGCCTCAGCCTCCAGAGAGCTAAGATTATACAGTGTGTGTTCCACTGAACCTGACTTCTCTTGCATTTTAGTGGTGACCAAGTATCCCACTGCAGACTGAATCCTGGCTTGTTTACCTACTCCTCAGCTGATGAACAGCTTGTTGTGTCAAATGCTGACATTACAATGGCGATCTGACCATTATCCTTGTCTATGAACTGTGCATGGCCATACAACAGATTCCTTCTAATTCTTCCAGTGTAAAACAATGAGCATGTGTTGGCTGCTTCTCTGGCTCAAGGTCTCAGCTAGAACTGTGGTGAATCCCACTGCTGGCTAAGGCTAGGGTTTCACCTAGGCTTGAGTAGGGTTGGGGCAGCTTTCAAAATCAAGAGATGCTTGAATTGTTGGGTTATTGATCTAAGATGTCAGTTGGTCCCTGGCTGCTGACTGGAATGTGTTCTCAGCTCCTCAACACAGAGACCACAGGGCAGCTCACAGTGTGGCGGCTGTCTGTCCTGACATTGAGAAATGAGCAGGCAAGCAGGGCAAAAGGCAATATCTATGTACTTGATCCTGAGGAGTGAGCCCAGTCTGGTACAGTGGAGTACACTTACAATCCTACCACTTGGGAGGCTGAGGCCAGAGGTTTGCCACAGAAGTTTGAGGCTATACTTGGTTACTGGGCAACTCTCTGTCTCAAACAAGTAGATACCTTCCTCTTAGGCCTGGTGACCTGAGTTTGGTCTCTAAGACCTATATAGTGGAGGGAGAAAACCAAATCCCTAAAGCTGTGCTCTGACCTCCTCATGTGTAGCATGACATTTATGAGTGGTCCCAAGTGCTTACTTTCACCTGTGTTGGGGCAAGCACACACACACACACACCCCTCTATTCACTGCTCTCCCCATGCAGCAGCTGGTAGGAGTAAAGGAGGAAGCTAGCAGGCAGGCATCAGACCCCTGGTAAAGCCAAGTGGGACTGATTGGAATGTGCTGTGCTTTCTTGCAACAGGCGCTACTGCACACAACATCAGCTCTCGGGGTGTTTGGCAGTTCAGCAATGCGCTTCAGTGCACCCTTCCTTTGATTAATCCCTTTCCAGAGTACAACTACTATGGCTGCTACTGTGGATTCTTGAGATTCCTCAACCCAGTGGAAGACTTAGACAGGTGAGTGATCCACTCGGTGGGACACTGGAGTGTCTGTATTGGGGTGGGGACAGGAAACAAGCAGAGCATCTCATGAGGCATGAATAGGAGACATGCATATTCACCAAACATTGTATATGTTGTGTTGTTTATTATTTATTTTTCTTTCTTTGTTTATTTTTTCCATAAAGAGGTTCTCTATGTAGCCCTAGTTGTCCTTGAACTCTCTCTAGAGACCATGCCAACCTTGAACTCAGAGATCTTCCAGCCTCTGCCTCCTGAGTGCTGAGGTTAAAGGTGTGCATCACCACCCACAGCATGTATTTCCCCCTCTTGTCATGTAAAGAAATCAGTCCAAGAGGATGCTGTATCTAGTGGTCCCCCAAAGCAGAATGTATGAGGTGTTAATAGTGGGCAATGCTGCCCTCAGTCGCTAGACTAGGGCACAGACAACCAACACAGCTCCCATCAGAGTGTCAGCCTTGGCTTTAAAAGTCACCAAAAGTTCAGAATATGTAATTTCACTGTACTCCTGCAGCTTTGTTCAAAAATCACTGTTTTTGATACAGGATCCCACTTATATATCCTGGCTGGTCTCAAACTCAGAGATCTATCTGCCTCTGCCCCCAAGTACTAGAATTAATAGTAGACACCATCACACTCCACAGAAGTTGCTTTCAATAAATATATGCTTAATAGAAATCATAGATTTCAAGCCACAGGACAGTTTGTTCTGGAACATCATGTTAAATCATCTTCACATGTTTCAGAAAGACTGGAGGGGAGAATTGATCTCCTGTACGTCCATTCTCCTTTCTTAGTTGTTCCTTCCTCTCTCCAGGTGCTGCCAGATTCATGACAACTGCCTCACTCAGGTCTATAACCTGGAAAACTGTGCAGTCCTCATAAAGAACCCCTACACCAGCTCCTACTCATACTCATGTTCTGGGAGTGAGATCACCTGCAGTGGTAGGTTTACCCTATGGGAACTTCTGAATTCTGCTTACTCCTGGGCGTCTTTGCAAGGGGCAGAAGTAACAAGGATAGTGACCACTTAGCAGTCATTTACTTGGTCCCATTTGATGTTACAACAGCCTTATCAGGTAGACATTAAAATATGGATGAGGTCTGATGTGGTAATCTGATTAACATTTTTTAATTAAAAAAACAGGAGTCACATATTGGGGTAAGAACCAGAGGATCAGTGAACAGGGAATAGCCGCCAGTTGCTTCCTACCTCTTCGGTTCCTCCTTCCAAAATGATGAAATTCTCTCTCAGCCATGCCTTGCCACTTCCTGTTTCTATTCTGTCTAGAGTCCTTCAAACTTCTATGGTTAGCTAGTGGCTAGCTCTGCCCTCTGACTCCAAGCAAGTTTGATTTGTTAGAACACAAACAAAATATCACACAACATTTCCTTGTTTTTGTCTAAGCAAAAAGGAAGGTTTTTTTTTTAACTAACATTGTAAAACCATATACAATAAGTACAATAACTATATACAAATATATACAGGCAATAATTACATTAACAATGTCTAGTCCATTTGCATTTGCCAAATTGAGAGAAAATACTCCATTATCTATCCTATCTTGGTAAGTTCAAAGTGCTGTACCTAATTCATTTTCTACCCTAACTTGCATTACCAACCCAAAACTATCTTTTTATATCTCTCAACCTTACGCACTTTACATCTCTTTTGTGAGGTGAATTTGTTAACAAGGAAAACTATAACTATAACTGTCCAGTCTTCCACTCCTTCAGAGACCTGAGAAGGAAATATTACCTGAGTAAACAGGAAGTGCAGAGTAAAAACTAAGAAATGACAGGAACAGTCCCCCAAGGTTCCTCTGTAATTTGGGACATCCATCTTCAGCCTACGGACCTAGAATATCTGAAAGACTTTTCTGTTAAACAGGTTTTTGAAGGGCTGTCCTGCCTTGTCATTTCAAAGTTTGGCAGTCACTTTCTTTTGTGTCCTGCTTGTCCAATGTGGACATCATACTGTCAGCAGTCTAGGCAAGGGCCATTTCGGGACCAGTGGCTAAGCTTTGTCATGAAGAACATAAACTCCATATGGAGTTTCTTCAATGTCCATATTCTTGTCTGAAGTAGATTGGTCCTGCTAGGAGCAGACATGTCTCATTGTCACTAAAAAAAATTATGTTATTGAAACATCTTAAATGCCATATTCAGTATCCCTGAAGTGTTTGAAGACCACCTGTCTATCTAAAATATATCTCTTTTTGACTTCAAAACATACTTAGCATGACTACAAGTCTGATTGTAATAGAGGACTAATTATTAACCTGTATTTCTTTATTATCCTAAGTAGTTTGTAATAATGGCTTTCAAGGACTAGATATTTACATTACATTGTTAAATCAACTGTATAGGTATAATACATTGAACAAGAATAGAAAGGTATGTACAATATATTATAACAAAAATAAACTTAAATTTGCATCAATATAAAAAATCCATACCAATGTAAAATATTTAAGGCTAGTAGTTTCTTTTTTGGTTTAAAAGTAGACTCAATAATTTACATTTTTATCCTATCATTTCTATATCCCCCCTTTTTCTTTTCAGAACATGATCTCTGAATCTAATCTCCTTTGTTCAGCTTTTTTCCTGACCATCACCATTAACAATTTGTAACCAAACCCCCTAAATAATGACAGATATCCATCCATAACCCACTGAATGACCAAAAACCTCCCATCCCACCTTTGGGAATGTGGGTGTCATGTTCTTAAAATTGCTTCCTATTTTCTGGGGGTAATGGCATCTTTAGGTGACCCTGTCTGGAAAGACAAAAATAAAACCCTGCCCCAACCCTAACTTTGGGGAGTTTCCCTTTTGGCAAGTTATATCAGATCAAATAAAAAGCATTTGTTAGTCCTATAAGTTAGTTTAGATTGAATGGTCATGCTGTTTGATGAACTATCACCTCTTCTAATCAAGAGGTCTCTCTTGTTCAAATATAATCTTTATCAATTTTGATGGTATCCATAGTGTTTGTTCTCCTGAGAAAACAAAAGCAAAACCTCTTCCCCAATATAACACATATCCTGGTTTCATTTTGGGGTTAATACATCTTTAAAGTATACAGGATGGTTTAATTCAGCAGTTTTTTCTATTATCCAATGTCTGTCCACAGCTGTCATTCCATTCTCATTAACATTTAGAAAATTTAAAGTTAATAAAGCATTGTGCAATCTATTTCTGCAGGTCTTTATTACTACTTTCTTTTTATTAAGCATTTCTTTTAGATTTCAGTTTGATCCTTCTATAACTGCTTGCCCTGTAGGAGTGTGTGGTATACCTGCAATATGCTTTATCTTATAATGTGCAAAAAAACTGTTTCATTTTTCTAGAGACATGTGCTGGAGCATTGTCAGTCTTAATTTGTACAGGTATTCCCATGATGGTCATAACTTCTAACAAATGTGTGATTACACAATCAGCCTTTTCAAACTCATAGGATTTTCCTTTTGAAATCCTGAATATGTATCTATGGTATGGTGTACATCTTTTAGTTTTCCAAACTCTCCAAAATGAAATACATCTATTTGCCAAATTTCGTTTACCCTTTTGGATAGTTTGCAGATAGTAGAGTTTGGTAATAAAAAAAATAGTAGGGCCGGGCGGTGGTGGTGCATGCCTTTAATCCCAGCACTAGGGAGGCAGAGTCAGGCGGATCTCTGTGAGTTCGAGGCCAGCCTGGGCTACCAAGTGAGTTCCAGGAAAGGCGCAAAGCTACACAGAGAAACCCTGTCTCGAAAAAACCAAAAAAAAAAAAAAATAGTAGGATATTTCGCTATCATGTCCATGACTTGTTTCCAAGTGATGGAAAAAAACCTTTTTCAAGCCCTTGCTCTTGACATGGTGTTTCTTATGAAATTCTGAGGCTTCTAGCACATTTCCTACTAACAGTTGATCAGTTTCATCGTTATCTTGTGCCTGCGGGCCTGGTGGACCAGTATGGGATATGATATGTATTATATATAGGATGATTTTTATTTCTGGTTATCTTGTAACTGAATAAAAAAAAACAATGTCATTTCTGAATCATCTGGAATAAATTTAGCAATTTTAATATGTAAAACAACTCTTTCTGAATATTGAGAGTCAATAACTATATTAAGATGTTCTGGAAATCTATTAATACCTGATTTGTTTGGACCAATATGGAACATAAGTGCTACAGAAATTGGTGTTCCCTGTACAATGTGAGGAAAGATCCAGTTAGCTGTCTTTATAAACTGAATTCTCTTACTTTTGGAATATTTATTGCTAGTCTCACCCCAAAAATTACTGCAAGCTCTTTGCCAATGTTCATTTTCTGTCCATAAAGAGGAAATTTCCACAATAATAAAAGGTACTACAATTTCTGCTTGGTCTATTCCTGCTAGTTGACAAAGCCTCAATTTTCCTTTATATTCAACTCAGAAACCTTTTCTACATAGGTCTTTAATGTTTTACTCTGTTTGTGTGGTAAAAATACCCATTATAAGATATTATCTTCTCCCTGTATTTACCTTCCTATTGGAGAATGCAGAGAAGATTGAATAACCAGAGTACAATCAAGCTCTGGATCTAAACAATCCACATGTGCATACTGTAATTTGTTTTCTGCCAAAGACAATTCTCTCTGCCTCAGCTGATTATTTTCTTGGATGCCAGGAGCAATCCCTGGTGGTGGATGGGTCCTGCAGAGGGTGTAAGAAGTGAGCCAGGCCATGGTGGTCAGGAGAATCTTGCAGCCTGACTGACTAGCAGCCAGAGTGTTTCTTTATTTATACAGAATTTAGTTAGCAGGAATACATTCTTGATATTCCAAAACATAGATCATATCATTTTTGTTTTTGGACATGTGTTTCACTTCCTTTTGCTCATCTTTTAGTCATCATTAATAAACTATGACAGAACAGAGTCATCATTTCCAATCATTTCCCCTCAAGTTTTGACATCATTAATAAACAGTTATCATTCTTAATCATAAAACCCACAACCCAATTTTTGAGAATCTAGAGGCATATGACAGCCTGTGCTCAGGCTGGTTGTTTTGGTTGCTTCAAGGACACTAGACCAAAACAAAAACCTTCAACCACCCTGGGCATTTTGCCATGTCTCAGGCAGTGTACTATTAACTCTTAGTGGTCAGAGTGCTCAGGGAAAATCCTCAGGCTAAAGCTGCTGCTGTTTTTATTCAAATCCTAGCACAATACAATGTTTATATTTTATATCTTTATAGAATTTGGTGTTCTTTGACATTATAGTGGCTCTAACTTTTAAGAGAGGGAGGTCCTGACTTCTTATACTTTTATCATCTTTCCACTCTGTACTTTACTTATCAATATGTCTCTATGTAGGGCAGAGTTGTATGCCACATAATTGTCTGAGTGTACAGTGGGAAGAGGCTTGTAATATGAGCTGTGGCCAACTCCTGTAGCCCACCAGATCTTGTTGACCTTTTTGAATTTACTTTGTTTTGAATATATTGTTCCAGTGTAAGTACAGGGACAGATGTTTCAAGAATGTCTCATAGCCACATGAAGAGACCTCTGTCTTCTTCTTTATGTGTCACAACCTCCAAGGCAGAAGGAAGACCTTCAAGTAGATAAGGGTATCTCCCTAAAAGCAGGGGTAATAGGATGTTCAGGACTTTCCTGGGTAAGCATAGAAGCAGCATTCCTGGGAGAAGGCATAAATGATTCATAAGGTATTTTCCATCAATCCAATATCCCCAAACTGTACAAATATTAAAAGTGCCCCAAGTATGTAACAGGTGGAGATGAAAACCAAAGGTGGCATGGCAGCCATCATGTGGCTCAGCTCTGCTGCATCTTTGTCAAGCAGCTGTGCTGGCTTTGTGACGTCTGCCATTCTTTCAGATATGGCTCTGCCACTTGGACTATTTAAGTCCTTGTCACCTTGTCAGGTTTGAAGTAAATTACTAAATTCTTGAGTTGTTAATCCAATTATTGCTGTAGCCAGGTAATGTCACCATGCTAAGACTAAGAGTCTGCAATTGATCTCTACTGATTAGTACCTTTTGGGGTTGAATTTTTTTTATAAATTTGTTTTATATCCTAGGTAATTAATAGTGTCCCCTCTTTGTATTTTTGGGAGCAATTTGTAATCCCCAAACAAGGTAAAATTTTCTTTACTTCTTCAAACATTTTCTCTAAGGTATCTATTTTGAATCACCTAGTAAGATATCATCCATATAATGGTAAATTCTAGATGGAGGAAACTGATTATGAAATATTTCCAATGACAGTCATCAAAAATATTGGCACAGGTTAGGTCGGTTTAGCATCCCTTTTGGGAGAACTTTCCACTGATATCTTTTAATGGGCTGGGAATGATTATAAGTAGGCAATGTGAAGGCAATTTTTTCTCTATCCTGCTCTTGTAAAGGGAAAATGAAGAAACAGTCTTTTAAATCAATCACTATAATAGACCATCCTTGAGGTAACAGAGAAGGCAAAGGAATTCCAGGCTGTAGAGAGCTCATCAGCTGAATTACTTCATTTTTGGCTCTCAAATCTGTTAGCATTCTCCATTTTCCAGATTTCTTCTTAATGACAAATATAGGAGAATTCCAAGGATTAGTTGATTCTTCAATATGTTGACTATGTAACTACCCCTGTACCCATTGTTCTAAGGACTGTAATATTTATGATGTCAAAGGCCATTGGTCCACCCAGATAGGATTGTCTGTTAACTATTTTAAAGGTAGGGCTGTTGGTAACTTTAAAAGATCAGCAGCTTTTGTGTCCTGTTTATGAACAACCTGAATGGTCGGTGACTGTTCTTCACAATACTTTTTAATATTTGTCCCAGAAACATTTGTTAGTTTATAATTTGTTCCTGAGATTGGAGGAATGTTAATTTGGGCATTCCATTGCTGTAACAAATTACATCCCCATAAATCTTTTGCTATGTTAGCTAATTATGGCTCTAATTTTCCTCTCTGTCCTTCTGGCCCTATACATTTGACATATCTTGACTTTATTTTACCTGAGATAAAGTTCCAATCCCAAAAAGCTGAACATTTACCTCCTGAAGAGGCCAATTTGGATGCCAAGATTTTGGTGTCATTATTGTTATATCTGCCCCGGTGTCTACAAGACCCTCAATTACAATGTCATTTATTCATATTTTTTAACTTTGGTCTTTGATCATGTATAGAAGTTTGCCAAAATATTTGCTTTATGGTTTTACCTGGAATTTTTGTTCTTTCTTCTAAAGTTGTTATTTAATCCAGAGCAGTATGGGTTTGTTTTTTTTTTTTTTTTAAACAGTAGTCATTATGCATTTAATTTGCTCTAGGAAGAGTTTCCACAAGTTGATAGGGAATGCCTAAACCAAATTTGACATGAGGGCCCACAAGCATCCCCCCTCCAAGATGTTTTCCAATGGCAAAGGGTTACTTTGTCTGTGCCTTGTTGATTTGTATTCATTGTTCCAGGTTCTGCCTTTGCTTTATCTTCTCCAGAAAGCAGAGACTTTCTGTTTGGATTATTCCTAGAAAAATCATTGTTTCTAGGAATGCCCTATCTACATTCCCTTTTTAGGTGACCTTGTTTAGCACAATTAAAGCATCTGACATTTTGATTAGTCTTCAAGCCTCTAGAAATCACCTCTCCTATCCAAGTATCAACATGGTTATAAGATTCAGTATTGATTGTATCTCTGATCCATTCCTCTGTGGGTGCTGGTCTTGCCTTTAAAGGCCTAATTACTCATTTGCATTGTAAATTAGCATTTTCAAACTGAAAGATTCAATTATTATTTATCTAGCTTATGGATTTGGTATCATTCTATTTGCAGATGAAGTCAATCCTCGTGAAAAATTAGTGAACTTTTCTTTTGGGCCCTCTATAACTTTACTAGTAAATGACACAGTTTTCTTTCCAAGTTCTTCAACTCTGTCCCAAGCATTCAAAGCTGCTTCATGGCATAGAGCCAAGATATGGTCATCATATATAGACTGTCTTTATACATCAGCATAATCGCCCTCTCCAAGCAGCTGGTCTTGGGAAATTTCTATACCCCTATCCCTACTTCATTGTTCAATGACCTCAGCCTTATCTTCCCACCAGGTCCTCCACTGTAATTGAGGACCAGGTTCCAATACTTTTAGAACCAAGTCTTTCCATTTTTGTGGGATAATACTGTTACTAGTTGACCATGAATTTAACATCTGCCTCACAAAAGGAGAATGCTACCATATGAGACTATCTCTTCCTTAAATCTCCTCAAATCTAACATTTCCACAGTATTCCAGTCAGCTCTTACACAGCCTTGGGGATTCCTGTCATTTGACAGTTCTTCCTGTTTGGTGACTGGATAAATTAAGGTTGAGTTTTTTTATAACCTTGGGCTGTTTCTTTCTAATTTCATAATGTGATGGTAAGGTTGGTTCTCCCTTAAATTCCTCTGTCTTTGTCTGAATATCTCTATGATCTATTTTAATGAGTTTTTCTAAGTCTTCTAAAGTATCACTCAAAATTGCATTTTTTTCTTTAGTAAGTAGTTGTAGGGCTTGCATATTATCAGTCAATTTCTGATATTTTGCATTGATATCAACTAACTTTTTTAGGGATAAAGCAAGAATTACTAAGCTGATAATGCTTATAATTAACATTGTGTAAATCACAGATAAGTTAATTATCCCCTCATTTAATTGTTCCATTTTATTTATTTATTTTTCATTTTTTCTTTATTAAGAAATTTTCGACTCACTCCACATACCACCCACAGATCCCCCTCCTCCCTCCTCCCTCCTCCCACCCCCCAGTCCTCCCTCCCAAGCCACCACGCATCCCCACAACCCTCAAATCAAGGTCTCCCATTGGGAATCAGCAGAGCCCGGCACACTGAGCCTAGGCAGGTCCAAGCCCCTTCCCACTGCACCAAGGTTGTGCAAGGCATCACACCACAGGCACCAGATTCCCAGAGGCCTGCCCATGCACCAGGGACAGATCCCAATCTCCCTGCCTGGGTGCCCCCCAAACACTTTGAGCCAAACAACTGTCTTCCGTATCCAGAGGGCCAAGTCCAGTCCCATGGGGGCTCCACAGCAACCAGTCCATAGTTCATGGGCTTCCATTTTTAAAACATCCATTGTGGAATCATACAGAGACCTAACTCCCTCCATCATAATAGTGTTTCCTAATTTATATCATGGGAAAAAACTCTCTCTCTCTTTCTTTAACTAATTCCCCCCTTTAAAAAGTCCTAGTTGTCTCTCCAAATCTGCTGATGTTGACAATGAAGTGTGAGGCTAAGATTGCCGTGCAGCACATCTGGGCAGAGAACATAGGTGGTGCACAGTCTGGCTGAGAACAGCTGCCCCTGATCACATGTCAGCATCCTGAGGACAGGGTCCAGGGGAAGTCCACAACCCACAGGAAAAAGTAGCCAAAGAGCCAGCAGTCTGAAAGGAAGATACAAGGGAATGCACAAAAGCAGCACATGTGGTTGGCAGGAAGTGAAAACACAGAGCTGCCTGAAGGCAGAGCTGGCCATTTGTGAGGGACGAACTCCAGTGGCTTTTGGAACCCAAGCGCCTGTCGAGTTTGGGGCTTGTGGAGATTCCTGTAGAAAGGATGCAACAGGAAAATCCCAGACCCACTCAGAGGGCTTGGGGAAGAAAAGGAAAAGTCAGCCAGCCACATGGTGACTCCTGCGGGTGCAACTCCCACAGACAGCTCTGGCAGATGCCTGTGGCTGCAAAGCCTTGGGCAAGCATCTGTTTCCTGAATTCATGCCCCCAAATTTGAACACCAGATGATGTGTTAATCTAATTAATCTTTATCAATCAAAAACCAGGAGTCAAATATTGGGACAAGAACCTGAAAGATGAGAGAACAGGGAGCATCTGCCAGTTGCTTCCTTCCTCCCCCATTCCTTCATCCGGAAGGGCTGAACTCCTCTCTCTGCCCCACCTTACCACTTCCTGACCTCTCTGTCTACAGTCCTCCAAATCTATGGTCAGTAGTGGCTAGCTCCACCTTCTGACTCAAAGCAAGCTTTATTTGTCAGAACACATTCAGAATACCATACAAGAGGTCCCTGATGGGGAAGATAAGGAAGCCTGGGCCAGATGCCCAAGGTCAACAGCTTAGAAGTGATGACATTTGATTCTGGATCAATCATCTACATTCTTCAAATGCCTTTTTCAAAACATATAAAGATTTTATATATTTGTGGGTTAGGCATTCCTGTGCAAGTACAAACCTGTGGATCTCTGAAGGAATCTCTACTCACCTTCGATCATGTGAGTCCTGGGGATGGAACTCGGGTTCAGACTTGGCAGCAAGGGCCTTTATTCCCTGAGCCATCTTGCCTGCCCAAAGCCTCTCCTGTTAGCTGTTGTGTTATACTGATTCCATATTGACTAAACAATGGAGAGCTGAATCATTGGCTATAAACCAGATACTGGAGTAAACACCTATGCAGGGCAAGGTTTATCCTTCCCATTTTACAGGTGAGGATTCAGAGGGCTGGGAATATAGTTCAGTTGTTAGAGTGCTTGTCTACCATGCACAGAGGCCTGGGTTCCACCTCCAGAACCCATGAATTGAGTGTGGTGGTGCACACCTGTAATCCCAGCACTTGGGAGGTGGAGGCAGGAGGATTGTTTTATACCATATAATTTTACAAGTGGTAGTTGATATTTGTGGTTTTCCTGGTTTTAGGATTAAATATCCATATTTATTTATTTTTATGTATAGGAATGAGTTTACATCCTGTGTCCTCTTCAGTCACTCTCCACCATGTCTTTAGAGGCTGGATCTCTCACTAAACATGACACTCACTTTTAGCTAGCCTGACTGACCAACAAGTTTTGGGAATACATGCTCCCTACTTCCCAGTAGAGTTACAGATGCCTCAAGCACACCTTGATTTGTACATGGGCTCTGGGTTCCTAGCTCAGGCCCTCATGATTGTATGGCAACCACTTTACCAACTGTGCCATCTCCCCAGCCCACAACAACTAATGTTCTTATTATAAGTGTGTTCCTGCAATTTGGACAACCCAATGTCCTTTTGTATGCTCTGTCTCTCAACCCTGAGTCTGCACTGATGTTAGATGCACCACTGTCTTTTGGTTGCAAATCATGGGGAACAGGGTCATGGGCTCCACTCAACTTCTTTCTTGTTTCTCTCCAGAGGAAAACGACCCCTGTGAGGCCTTCATTTGCAACTGTGACCGCCAGGCAGCCATCTGCTTCTTCAATACTCCATACAACAAGCAGTACAAACGAGATAACTGTTAGACTTATCACCTCAGTTACTGCCTACACCATCCCTGCCTGCCTGGTAGTCTTCACTATACAATGTTCCCTCTAATAAAGCACCTATAGAAAGAGCTCGGCTATGGTGATTGTATTCTCTGTCTATGGAACATAACTAGATCCTCAGAGAACATCATTCTGTCCAGCTCTGGAAACTGAAGATTAATGGGAAAGACATTGCCATTAGCAGAGCACCTTGGATAGTGGGTGATGAGCCCAGCCATTCCTTTTATTTCAGCACAGTGTGATGCAGATGCAGAAGAAGGGAAATCTCTGAAGTTCAAGGCCAACCTGGTCTAAAAGTCCAGTTCCAGGATAGCCAGGAGTATTACACAAAGAAACCCTAAAGGGAAAAAAGAAAACCAAAAAGTAGAAGAAAAACTCAGCCTTAAGTACAAAGAAGGGTGTTAAGGGAGACAGACAGGGGAGGAGAGGGGAGAGATAAGGCAGGGAGAGGAAAGGAGAGGTGGGAGGGAAGCAAAGATAAGTCAGAGAGGCAGGAGGGGAGAGAAGAGAGAAAGAAGCTGTGTCACGTGGGCACTAAAGGCAACATCTTGGCCCTATAAATACTGGACTCAAAGCACTTCTGCTGTGCGCTCATCATAAGAAGTTGGATATAGGAAACCAAACTGGACTGAGAGTAAATGACCTGAAGGCAGGATTACATCCCGGTGACCTTCCAGTCTTCACTGAGCCTAAACAAATGACACAGGATAATTGTCCTGATAAAGTACACAGCAGCCTAAGTTTTTACAACAAACAAATGTGAACATTGCATTTCCTCTACCTTTCAATATCACCTGACCCCGTAGGCAAAGCCAGGTTAATCTCTGGTTTCCTCGTCAACACAATTTAGGAATAAGATGTCTTATTGCCTGGTTTACGGCAAACGTGGTTCTTGTTCTCTTTTCCTTTAGTGAAAAGCTGCCCAGTCCTCTGCTTTTTTTTATCCCCACCCCTATTGACACTGATGTTTCAAAGCTCAGGCCACGCCCCTCCCTAGGTCAGGACTGGTGAGCAACAGGTGCAGCTAGAGCCACCTGCGCAGGCGCAGTGACTGGTATTAGCTGGTAGTGGCTGTCCAGAGTCCCGCTGGAAGGGTAGGGGGAGCTTGAGTGTGGAGACAACCAACTCGACTCACCCCTACATGGTTATTATCCGGGGAAAAGGTGAGATGTCCAAAAAAGGAGGTGCTGGCGTGATAAGTTAGAGGGTACATGAGAGAAGATTAGACACAGAGGCCAGAGGTCATTGGCCCAGCAGACGTTGTTCACAAGCCATCATGTGGTTCTGAGAATGGAACTCCAGTCCTCAGCAAGGACAGAAAGTGCTCTTAAGTGCTGACCATCTCTCCAGCCCCTGCAATGGTTGATTGTCAGCTTCACACACTGGGTAGGGAGAGCCTCAGCTGAAGGATTGCCTGCATCATATTGGCCTGTGGGCACATCTGTTGTGAAGGCATTTGCTGTCTTTCTTTCCTTCTCTTCCTTCCTTCCTTCCTTCCTTCCTTCCTTCCTGTCTCTCTCTCTTTTTGTCATTATGTCTTTCTTTATTTTTTTCCTTATTTATTTATTGGTTTTTAGTTTTTGGTTTTTCAACACAGGGTTTCTTTTTTTTTTTTTTTTTTTTTTTTTTGGTTTTTCGAGACAGGGTTTCTTTGTGTAGCTTTGCGCCTTTCCTGGAGCTCACTTGGTAGCCCAGGCTGGCCTCGAACTCACAGAGATCCGCCTGCCTCTGCCTCCCGAGTGCTGGGATTAAAGGCGTGCGCCACCAACGCCCGGCCAGGGTTTCTTTATATATTTATGGCTGTCCTGAAACTGACTCTGTAGGCCAGACTGGCCTTGAACTCAGATATTTGCCTGCCTCTGCCCCATAAGTGCTGACGTTAAAGGCATTTACCAACACCAACATCTGGGTACATTCCCAGTTTTCAAATGCAGTTTCTGGGCTAGTAACATGCAGCCTAAGATACAAGCCTGTAGATCTGAGTTCAATTCCTGGAACCCATTTAAAGGTAGAAGGAGAGAACTGACTCCAGAGTTGTCCTCTGACCTCCACATGTGCACAAAGTGCTCTCTCTCTCTCTCTCTCATCATATACACACACTCACATTAATTAATTTGTTAATTAAATAAAGATAAAATTTTATAACTATATCTACCTCATAGGCTGTGTGAGGTTCTTGGGATAGACTCAGTGCTTACTTTATACAGTTAACATGGAGGATTGTAGGGTCCAGCTACTCCTCCCTGGGGCCACATGTCACTATCTGCATCCCTCAGTCCCAAGCCCAGGGCAATATCTATATCTTCTTATGACCTCAGAGCATCCATAAAGGAAGGACTTGGCCCTTTGACAGTCACTGACTTGAGCTGGTTCTGTGTTGAGCTAGCCCTTTCTCTTTGTCTCTGTGACAGCACTGATTCAGGCTCTGTCACCATCTACAGTAGCTCTGCAGGTCGGGACTGTGTGTGAGGGTGCACATATTCTACTTCTGTGCTACACACACAGTGGTCACAGACTCGTGTGCTGACTGGACACTGTCAGAGCACAGCTGCAGGACTATAAAGAGAGGAGTCACTGAGTCCTCCCCTCACTCAGGATGAAACTCCTTCTGCTGGTCACTCTGCTCACTGGAAGGACCCTTGTCCCCTCTGAGTGCCAACCATCTCCCTTGTCTTCAATGTGCAGGCCCTGCTGGTCACACCTGAAGTTCTGGTTTGGGCTTCCTGTTGGGGTCTAACAGCCTGTGGGTTGGGGTTCTGTGCTCACCACAAAGTCCACAACAGGTGCCACTCTACCCTTTAAGTCAACTCAGATGACTCCTTAGGAAAGTCCACTACAGTCACCTACGCAAGCAATGAAGCCCCTTCTGTCTCTGCCATATTGCCCTGGCACCCATTTCCTTGGGCCTAAGGTGCCCTGACAATGTGATTTTTTTCCTTTTAAAAAATATTGAATTTTATTTTACATATATGAGCCCTCTACCTGCATGTGTGTCTGTGAACTGTGTGTGAGCAGTGCCTACAGAGGCCAGATGAGGGATCTGATCCTTCAGAACTGGGGTCATAGGCAGGTGTGAGCTGCCTCTTGGCTGCTGGACCTGAGCCTGGGTCCTACACAAGCTCAACAAGTGCTCCTGACTGCAGAGCCATCTCTCCAGCCTTTATTATTTGTTTCACAGGATTATATAATTCTGGCTCAGGATGTCCTCCAACTCAACGTTCTAGCCAAAACTCACCACAGCCTCCCAGGTGTTAGGATTACACACAGAACTATAAAGAGAGAAGTCACTTGAGTCCTCCCCTCACTCAGGATGAAACTCCTTCTGCTGGCCACTCTTCTCACAGGTAGGACCCTTGTCCCCTCTGGGCACCCCCCCCCCATCTCTCTTGTCTTCAATGCACTGTTTCCCAATGGTCATATTTGAAGTTCTGGTTTAGGGTTGTGCGAGGCGGCTACCTACCAAACCCACAGTTCCTCAGAATTTTCTTGAGAGAGAGGAGCAGGAAACATTAAATAGAAGGGTTTAGATTGTGGAGATAAACAGATAGAAAATACAGGATAGCATCCAGAGGGCCTGGAACCTAGTCCAATGGGCCCTGACGTTCTCTGCCATAAGGTATTTATAGAAATGCCAAGGGAGTGGAGCAAAAGACCTCCCCCCAGCACAGCCAAGTGCAGACCATCTCAGACGCCTGCACTCAGGCCCGAGGTCCAATCATCCTCTCTATGCGGACCTGCTGAGTGAAGCCACCAAGAACCTGAAAATGGGCTCCCACAGGTCCCCTTTTCTTAATATATAAAAAATAACTATTAATGGTTTACAGCAATCTCCATAGCTGTTACACCTCCCAGTATGGGAGTAAAGGATGATAAAGATGGCATTTCTCTTTTTGGATTGGGTCCAAGGTGACTACAGCAGTCTTAGCTGCCTCAAGCCCTTTCTAAACCAAAAACTCTTAAGGCGACTACAAACTTAGCTTCATCATTAACATTAACAAGTTAACAAATATTGCTGTACATAGTTACAATTCTCTCAATCTTACAACTTAAAGCAAACTCTTAATAGAACCATTTGAACTAACAAATAGTGCTATACATAGTTACAATTTTCTCAGTCTTACAACTTCAAGTCTTAATAGAACCATTTGAATTTTCTTGCTAACAGAACATAGGAGAAACTTCTGATGTATACACAAACTTAAATATTTCCTTAACTTCACAAAATCAGAGTGCTAATATCAATAGGTTAACATACATTCTGCAAACATACATTCAACATTTTTCACTCATAACTCCTCCTTTTCTTTATAAATTTTTTAAACAAAATCTTGAAACTAGATAGAAAAACCCAGACTTACACAATTTCTACAAGCCCATAACCATTAATACTTTGAAACCTTTTAGCAACACATCCAAAAGCAGTTTCTTAATAAAGCTCTTTACACTTTAAAGTAATCTTAGTATACTCATTTGCATTTCTTACTAACAAAATATAACATTAATCCACTCAAATAACATTTTTTAAAAATTAAATACACTAAGGAATATTACTTCTCCCTTTTATATATTTTTTTTGAATTTATTTTATTTTATTTTACAATATAATTTAATTTTACATATCAGCCACGGATTCCCTTGTTCTCCCCACTCCCGCCCCGCTCCCCTTCCCCCTAGCACACCTCCCATTCCCATCTCCTCCAGGGCAAAGACTCCCCCGAGGATTGAGATCAACCTGGTGGACTCAGTCCAGGCAGGTCTAGCCCTCTCCTCCCAGGCTGAGCCAAGTGTCTCTGCTAAGCCCCAGGTTTCAAACAGCCAATTCATGCACTGAGCACAGGACCTGGTCCCACTGCCTGGATGCCTCCCAAACAGATCAAGCCAATCAACTGTCTCACCTATTCAGAGGGCCTGATCCAGTTGGGGGCCCCTCTGCCATTGGTTCATAGTTCATGTGTTTCCATTCGTTTGGCTATTTGTCCCTGTGCTTTATCCAACCAAAATCTTAAGCCTAGTTAGAAAACCCAAACTTTTCCATTTAAACAGTCCTTTTGTAACACAAAACCAATTCCATAAGTAATTCCATTTTTACATAAACAGTTCCACAAAACAGGTCCATTTTTTTTTAACACAAAACAATTCATGAATCACCAGCATATGTGCATACACAAAACTGCATCTTGAGTCTAGGTAGAAACAATAAATTTCTTCATTTAAATAGTTCCATTTTTAACACGAATAATTCCAGAAAACAGTTCCTAAGTTGTTACTATAGGTAAATTCAAAATTGTCCCATTGCAATGAAATCACTATTGTTCATTTCATTTCTTAAGTCCCAAAATTCAAATAATAAATTCTGGTACCAGCCTTCCAAATATGAAGAATTCCATAACCAAGACCTTTTTGTAGTTTTATCTCATGTTTTAAGTTCAAAAAGTTCAAAAAAGCAAATTCTGGTATCAGACTTTCACTTCCAAATATGAAGAGATGTTTTACAACCAAAACTTTATGCAGTTAACAATTTTAGTTCAAACAAGTGTCTCTGAAACTTTCATTCTCAAGCTGGAGACATTTTTTTTTGTTACAGTAGTATTTTAAACTGAACCGTTTTTGCTGTTAGCTCAGGTTTTTCTGTGTTGCGTTGATTCTTCCATGGATCTCAGGTGTGGATGCCTTGTGCTGGCTCTGGAGTCCACCATTCTTAGCTTCTTAGTGGCTTCTGGAGCTTTTGAAAACCGCTTAGACTGTTTTGCAGTCTGTTAGGACACCACCTTCTGTATCTCAGGTTTTTTCACCATATACATTAAGCATAGATTCACACTTAACATTTACACTTTTTAACAAACTCACATAGAACATATGAACATATACTTATATATTTACTTATATATTAACTTCTTATATTCTTATTTAAACTTACATTTACAACTAGCATCTTTCTTATATTCTTATTTGAACTTACATACTTCTTACAAGCTTATTACTACATGTCTTAGGACTACCTTAGATACTTCTTACAAGTTTATATTCTTAAAGAAATTCTATAGATCTAAAACTTATCTACTTCTTATTTAAACTTACATCATGGCCATTTTCTACATGTGTTGAAGCAATTCTATAGATCTATTTTACAAATCTATATTAAGCAAACTCTCTATAGGGCTACCATGAGCATATATCTAACTTAGCAAACACCTAAAGATTTCTTAGCACTTAGAAGAGATTTAGTATCTTCTAACAAGACAGAAATAATTTTCTACTTCTTAGTCTTAATTATTATAACTATCTCTATTAGAAAGATTCTCTTAACTAGACAGGAAGTACGCAAATCATTTCTGAAGTTCAGAGTTTATCATTCTGAACGTTCTTGAGAAACAAGAGTTTAATTCTTTAATGGCTCTCTCTTAACTCTGGGACTTAGTGACTTCTGTTGCTATGCATTTCAGATGTTTTATAACAACTCTATTCAGAGCTATCTCAGTTTACAGAAACCCAAAAGAAAGAAAAAAGCAGAGAAGAGAAGAAAAATCTTGTAAAGAATATTCTGTTTCAACAGACCGTTTTCCAACAGGAGAAGATAGCTGTCTAAATTGGAATGGAGTTCCAGACCTACAGCTTCCAGCAGGTCTGAAAACATTGCTGAAACTTAGTTACAATTGTCTCAAACTTCTCAGCAGTCTGGAAGCCTCTTTATTCTCCTACTATCCCCAGACTGTAGGATGGAACCTTAATATCAAGAACATTGTTTAAGCTGCTTTTTACACTCATCACCAAACTCTGATGCAATTTCCCCTTTCTTAATTATTATTATTATTATTATTATTATTATTATTATTATTATTATTAT